>JAAAKL020000163.1:0-56130 GCA_010016065.2 Carybdea cf. marsupialis auct. non (Linnaeus, 1758)
GTTCTCTAGGTTCCCAGCAAGATTTGCCCATGAAAAAGCGCGAAGGTGCTCGAATTTTTTATGCTTGACTGGAAATAAACTTGAAACTTTACCCCGCGCGCGCAGCTTGCTACGCGCTTTTCAAGCTTGAAGCGCAGTTTAATTCCACCTATGAGACAAACGCACAAGGTTGTCTTGGACACTAAAAGTCACAATGTATTGGCAATAAATTGTGCTAAAGTAAACCCCACAAAGTAAGACCCAGTCAGAATAAAACCGCGCAAGACAAGAGTAGGAGAAACAAATATCTCGTGCACAAATGAAAGTTTCCAGTCTAGGACTGGAATAGCTAGGCCATTATAATGTATGTTGAACTAAAAACGGTTGCATCGATTTTGAACCATAAGAGGTTTGATCTACGAGCCCTTCTCGGTCCCGGAAATACCATTTCTGCCTCCCTCTAGCAAAAAATCGGAACTATCTATTTTAAACTAATGAACTTATGGTCCTTAATTTCCGAAAAGCTAAGAGGCATTGTCGTCGGTCCTCTGAGACTTTCATCAGAGTCCCTCAGTGTATTTGCTAATATTCTGCGAAGGTGTTGTTATATGTTTTATAATAACATGATTTATGTTGTACTAGTAATCAATCATAAGAAATGCAAAAGGTATCATTCGTCCTGTTAGAAATACAACTGCCCATTGACATGTTCATGTTGACTCAGGTTAAACCACAGCACCTGCTTTATGAGGTATTAATTGATGATTACAATCAAAGTTCCACTTTAAAGATATCCTATCTTTGAACTCGATTGGGAAATCAAAAAGAACTGTCATGGTACCAGTATCGTTGCAATTCCCCCTTTTAGGGAATCCTTCTTTGCCTACGTGATCCGCTGTTGTGACTAACAAGCCCTTTAGGTCACAGCCTCTTTCTCAGACGGAGAAGAGGAAGGGTAGGACAGTTTTTAGGTATTCAATTGATAGTGAATATACGTAAAGAAACTAAAACGTAGCAAATTTTCATTCTAGATATTTTTGTAATCTTCCTTGTTTGATGAATAAAGAATCTGTGATAGTCTGGAGTCAGTAGTTGGTAAAAGTCGGAGTTGTAAAGAGGTGACGGATTGTGTGAAGACATGGAAACTCAGTTCGTAGCTAAGTTTATGGATGAGCTCTTTTTCTCATTTTCCAGCTTCAAGTTTGAGCTGTAACCAGCGCTGTTATTGCAGGTTATAGTAATAAGTATTGGACGTTGCATGGCTGAAAAAAAAGAAAAACTTTTCTCTTGATCAATCTTTAATATACTGAATAATGGATGTCTATATTTGTTTTGATATATCCACCATGTTTGGTCTTAGTTACATAATGAACCATTTCACGAAGTACAAATCCCTGGCACTCTATACACTTAGAGTAGATCCTTAACGGCACCGTATGTTTGAGAAACGCTAGACAAAATGATGTCCTTTGCTGTGTATTGCTACAAAAGAGGAGAGCGCTGACTTATGTTTTCCATACTATTAAATTTACACTGACAAGCAGGTTTGGTCATTAAAAAGCAAATATATGAGGGACATATTTTTTAATTGCACGGTTAGCATATCGACGTTTACAAATGGAATACCCTTGAATATGTTTATCAGGTCATTAAGATCGATGTGCCACTAGTCTCCATTATTTCCTGCTGGAATAATATTCTAGCTAAATTGGCTTATTGTAATTTGCACAAAAAACGGAAGCCAACGTAAAATAGCAAGAAAATGCTTACAATGATCATAATTGAAGAAGTTAGGTGAAACCATTACTTTAAAGGATCTCGCCAGCCTCCAAAACCTTTAATTACATACCTTGCTTCTCAGAAGAGCATTCGTATAGTCTTTAACTTCCGATTGCTCAAACAGGAATTCAACATGTGAGTTTAGAATGTGATGGATCAGCTGTTTACCCCTTCACTATGAAGACGGGGGACGCAAGAAGCCTTAGCATTGTAAAACTACACACGTGCTTGCCTGGTGGTTAAATAAAAAGAGCTGCACTCATCGAAATTCTAAGACCAGCGTATACCTGGAAAGTAATGATGAAGAATATCTTAAGAAAGAAAGTCAACACCAAAGAGTCGATCAAATTCAACAGAACATTGCCGTAAATATGTACGTAAAAACGTTTTCCAAAAAGTAAAATTTACCCCTACAATTAAAGCTTCCTGTTGCGTCAACTCTGGTAGAGGGACGTTTAGCACTTAGTATTTAAAGTCTCCAATATTCCACGTGACACATTCCAAAGATCATCAAGTTCTCTTTCTCCCAATGCACTTTAATACTGTCCATGTGCTTGGTTAGTTGACTTGACGATTGCGTGTAGTAAAGTGGTCACAATAATATATTTATGCAAATGAAAGCCAGGGTAACTTTTTCCCTATGGAGAAAGTTTTTCGGAAATATTCAGGCTAGTGAGAGAACCCTACCACTCGACAAAGTAATGGTTCTACCTAACTTCTTCAATCGCGATCTTTATAACCATTTTACCTCTGTTTTGTATTCGCTTTCCGTAGGTTTTTATTGGTTTTGATACTTTCCGTTAGTTTACGTTGGTTTCCTTTGGCTATTTTTCGCAAATCATAACATGCCGAATCAGGCCATCGGAGGTCCGCATATTTCAGATGTGATAGACGTATTGTTTATAACAAACTGCGTTATCAGAATAATGGATCTATTGTCACAATTTTATTGTCTGTAAGAGCTGGGATGAAACTTTTTCAAACAGGTATGATAAAGAGAAATTCAACCAATAAACTACAAAGAAAATAGCTGTCTTATCAGGAACAAGCATTGAAATTTCAATTCTATTGATCTTAGCATAACATAGCAATCACAATAAATGAGTTTAGTCAGTGAAATAACGTCCGAACGTCGGATATGTCCGATCATTTTTGAGCATTCTCCCGATCAAGACGACCCTCAAATTTTCCAAAACGTCCTAACGAATGTTCCCTTTCTGCTTCCCAATTTCGCATTGTTGACATTGTAAGAAGCTGTCTTGAAAAGCGTCCGATTACAGAAAAGATCGTTATTTCGACCCCCGATGTAGCAAGGCTTTGTGTAAGATGGTCAGACTTACAACAAAGCGTAGACAGGCAGACACAAAGGCTGATAGGGCCACGGTAAATGACCACACTTGGTGTGATATTTCAATTCAAAACTATTATCTGAACCATATTCCTGTTTAGCCCAAGAGGCCACAAAACTCGAGCAGCAGGATAAGTTGAATTCCTTTCCGCAACCAATGCAGTTATTGGCAAATAATTAGAGAATTGTACCTGATGAGCTTTTTGCTCATTGATACCTTTTATTGTCGTCTCTTCTATTAGCTTTCAATGACTAGCTATTATCCGTAAATTCTTAAAACAATATTGCGAACATATTGTTTAATGAGTGGAGGTGCTCTTTGCCACCCTTGAACAAAAAACTCTCCATGTAACCTACTCAGCAATTAGAGGTAGATACGTAGCCAATGACAGTGGCACGCTCTCATATGCTAGAATTTTAGGGTATATACTAAGCAAGAACTGCCAAGTTGTACTATGATAGAAACGTTCTTGCTAAGATGTACTTAAATAGAATTCAGTTTTTAAGACATTCTAGAAAAGTATGACTAGTAATGGTACTTTCCTACAATCCCTTTGTGAGAGAAGATGCTTTGCTAGAATTTTCTTGCTAGAGACGTACTAACCCTCAGCCTAACCATAAACCTAAGCCTAACCCTAACACTCGACAAGGTTAGTATACCTCTGTAGAAATCTTTCTACCTAAGTACATCTTACCCAAAATCGGCTAACAAAGTATAACTCTCAACTTTGCATTCTACATGTTTCCATTGCAAGTAATTTCATTTCAGCGAGGTACATCTATGGTTAAAAAATCCTTCTAGCAAAGTACACGTCAATTTTTATTATTTTAAATTTTATTGAAACTGTGATTTTATGACTAAAGATCCAGTGTTTTAAGTAACTTACCTGCCAAGTTAGCTTCATAAAGCTTATTTGTGAAGAAATGAGAGGAAGGGGAACATATTAGATGGCGTTTCCCAAGCGATACATATGGACCACCGGCCTAGTAATTCCTTCCTAGAAGATTCCAGTTTACGTCAGATAACTGACTTTGCTCTATTGTTTTCCCTTCCAAACCCGAGCTTCAGTTTGTACACATCGATATTCTGGCGAAAATGAGCGCAGCTCATCCTTTCACAATCACACCTCTATTTGCTGTTCCAAACTTATTCTTGAGCAAATATTTATGTATAGGGATAACTGGTAAAAGATTAGGTAACACCGTTGACATTTCCCTCAGCTGTTCAAACATGGCGAATGTACTGCTAGGAGGAGTGTAGATTACATATCTAAAAACATCTGGTTTCTTATAACAATAAGGATACAAGTTCAATTACATTGGAAACAATTGAGTAAATAGACTGAAAGAGTGTCTTCATGAATCGCAGCGTGTGATGAAAGTCTACAGTAAAGTGTACATTGTGTATCATGATGATGACGCGGTCCTGCAGGCATGACGTCACATATAGAAAACCAGAGATTTAGGCAAGAGTCTTGCGTTCGTTAGTATAACGTCAAATTTGTAAGAACGTATGAATCCAGCAAGGCGGTCACAGGAGTGACACCCCAAATGAAGGTACATTGACCCTCACTACAGGAATAATAGTCCTTAGTTAAGCGCCGCAGTGGTCTAGCGGATACGTTCCTTGCCTTCAGTTCATGAGGGTTAGGATTCAAGTCCCGGGCTATTGGTGACGTCAGGAAGAGCATCCGGTCTTAAAGTGCTCTCTGCTCCAGTTCATAGCTCCTGCTAAGGAGAGTACACGGCGTTAAAACCGCATCGTCAGTTAAGTGAGGATGATAAATTGCAGATGGATATTAACTTCTGCACTCTTCTTCAGATGTCTTGCAATTTCCATAGCTTTTCCTCATGGGAGTTCATTGAAAAGATGCATATTAGTATGCAACGCTTAGCAACCGTTTGTTTTTGCTGTTCAGTTCTAAGCTAAAAATGCGATTCCTAAATCATGTTGGTTTTCCCTGGCGATAACGCCATTGTAATGATATGCACAACAATATTGTTATCATGTCAAGTCTTTATTTAGCAGAATGACTTACCAAATCTTATGACTTACCATACGCAACAAGTTTGAGCTGCGATAGTTTAATCGAAGGTAGAGCATGCCCTGGTTAGTTCATGAAGCTTTAATTTGCTGTCCTTTCAGCATAATGCTTTTGATAGCCAAACTATCCCTTTCATATTTATATTATTTATTATTTATCCTAATTCCCTGCAGTTTTCCCGATCTTTATGTCAGAGTTTAAGACCTCCAGATTTAATGCCATAATTGACATAGGGAAAAAACCAATGTCTTGGCTCTGATGCGTTTATTTCAAAGTTGAATATTTGAATCTGAGGGTAAACCAATTGCGGTGTTCTAAAGTTGATTTGACAAATACACGCACGCGCACGAAAGGGAAAGAAGGTCCCACCAAAGACTTAGGCCAAAGATCGGACGAATGGTTGGCTAGACGTTTATCATAAGTAGGAAGCAAGGGCACCGGGAGACCACATTTTCTAGATCACCGCACAAATTGCACTGACACCGATGTATCGGTAACAATTTAAGAAACGTCTCTCGTTCCAGAATGCCTATAGAGGTTTTGTACTGATGATATTGATAATATGCACTGATCTCTAAAAGGACTGGATCGAGCTTCCAATTGTTTGCAACAGCGAAAAAGTGTGGTCACCAGTACCGGCCCCCATTAGTTAAGAAAGCGCGGGAAGGTCCGCCATGTTACTTAACATTGTTTTTAAACTTTGTGTGATCGGGACTCAAATGGCGCCCAACGACTGACGTCACTTTGAGGCCCAAGATGCTCTATCCAGTTTTTTTGGAGATCAGTAATCAGATACCCTTTCGATTGATACCTGTAAACTGAAACGGCTAGGGAAACATCGATACCCCTGTTACTTAGCAACGACGAACACGTGCAATCTTCAGTCAACGTCCTCCCTCTTTCCAGGTAAATCAGTTAACGACATGATAAGCCGAGATAAATATTCGTGAACAAACTTTGTCATGCTACATAAACTTAGCAGATGACAATAAGCGTTATCTATTGCTCGTCTAATAACCATTGCAATGCTGCCGTAATGGGCGTTGCCGACGGCTGTTTGTTAAAGCAACTCGTTGACTAGGCCAGAGATCTGTCTACGTTCAACTCCTTATCTGATTTATTCTCCCTTTCCAATCTGTAATATGGTTATATTAGCTCGATTCCATTTAAGCACTCTCCACTTGCTAAGAACTACCTTTGGGTAGATTCTTAGTGATAAATCACTTAGATGATGCTTTGTACAGTTAACCACAGAAATGCAGTCTTGAACTAAATTTTATGTAAACAACCCTTGGTACTAAAGATGTCTTAACAGTCGGGATAATGCTAATATAAAGACATATTCTTGTTTTTGATTGTTTCTTTTCGCCGTGCTCCACTCAACGCCGCTGTTCTATTCCACATTCCTTTCAATTCCAAGAGTAGGACGTAACTGAGGTGGCTTATTTGCTTCATCTATTAAAGCCATACGTTATCACTTAATTTGCCAACTGTTTTTGGTTGTGATAAGTAGAATTTGTTTTTGTCACGTGGTGCAGAAACACCATTCAAAAGCCTCTTCATTGATCAAGAGGCGAGGTTTTATTCGGTATTGACTAAACGGAGCATGCTTCAAAAACACGTAATTTTGTCTTTATCAGACTAAGCATTTCACGACAATATCTTCTAGTAAGGCATATTTCATTGACTTAATTTAGCTGGTGTGGTCCAGTGGTTAAGGAGTCGGACTCACATAACAGAGTTTGTTTATTCGAATCCCGCCTGGCCCGATATAAAAACTATCGGTTGGGGAAGACAACGGGAGACCACCCCTGTAAATGTGTTCTCTCCCCAGGATATTGCTCACTCTGGCAGGGAAATAGGCTACGCTCGAAATCGAGTATGCCACAAAACAATTTAAAAATTCAGCTAGTTATTGCTGGTTATAGGAGAAGGAGAGTTATGCCGTGAAAGTCTAAAAAATCACCCTGGAGACCGGTGTAGCGGTCACAGTTTTCATGATGAAAGCTACTAACAGAGTTATTATTCAGAAGTCCCTGGTTATGCACAGTCTATCCGTAAAAGAGGATATTGTTTGATTATAATGATTTGAATGGTTAGATTACATAGCATAACAGTGGTACACTTACAACTTCGAGACCATAAAGCTACCAATGTCCTGATGCGAGAGAGGTGAAAGGCTTTCCGAGGATTAGTAACTGTCATGCAAACTGCGACGGTAACGCGGGTCTCTTCCAAATAAGCATGTTAAGAAATGATATCAATGTCAGAATCTGTTTTGAGGGTTTCGGAAAGTATCCCTGGACCACTAGATAAATGAGTAATAGTCGTTGAGTCCAACTACCATGGAGGATTCTTCGCTGTTATCGACTGTTTTAGAGGTTTTCTCGAAATCATTCCATGTTATGGTTCTGTTTAAGATTTGTATGAATTCTTTGACTAATATGACCTTAGTGTCCTGATGATCCTGGACCACCATAGCACCAGACCAACATGGCCCTTGCTGGACCAGTATGTGGCCTTGGAGTCATTCAACTACTCCTACCGTGATAACAGGACGCGTATCACCTGCAGGAGTTAATAGGGCCGGTCAGGATGATAGATGATGCTTTCATAGCCTACAACATCTAGCAAGGATGTTTTACCAGCATTTTACAATACCTGTTTAAATGCTCAGAAGGCGCTCAGATGGCGTTACTTTTCATTCGACATAGTGCGGTAACCAGCCTCATATTTGTTTTTCAATCTGGTACGATATGATCTTTCTTTGATGGATATGACGAAAAACTTTTAAAGGACCATATCAGTCCAAGACCAATGACTCTGGCCCATATCGATCCAAGGGGTAACATCTATCCTAATCCTGTCCAAATGTATATTAACAACTATGAAAATGCCTTCCTTATAGTCATCAGTGCCCTCTAATTTTCGTATTCCTGTGTTCTACCTTGTTCCTCCCCTTCAACTAGGACGGAAGAAACTAAAAACTGCTAAGACATTTGGAGTTTTCTGTCAGATTAGTTGATTTATCTCCTTTGGCTAAATACAGCCACCATGTTCTGTCAAATAACTTCAAAGACGTTAGAACAAACTGATATTTTAAACCAAAAGTCCTTATCAACGGCAGAAATCTATACCTATTGGAACATATAGGCACCTCCCACTTATTGCTGTGCAGGATTCTTATCCAGTCCTAGTCAATAGTGCCGTCGAGATTTACAAGGGTCTAGCAAACTGCATTCAAAGAGGTTGGATCATAGTAAAATAATCGGATAGAGACATTGTTCAGATGCTTACAGTACTATGGAATACCTTCCATATCCCTTAATTCACTAGGGAAGATTTTTTATATCCATAACAACTTTTTGTGACCTCCGTAGTAAAGACGATAAGTACCAGTAAGCTACACTTAAATACTATCAAAAGACTGCAAATGTTAGATGTGATAAATGAAGCAGACATTTTAAGAAATAAAGTATTCTATAGAAAGAGCGAAAGTTAACGCAGTGGAAATTCACTTGAAACATTGATATGTATTACAATAGCTTGCAAACTAAAAGTCCAGTAAATGTCAATATAGTTAAAAAGATACCGCTATCTTTTTTATTATAAGTTCACTTAGGCCTATCGACTCTTTCCTAAACTTCTTCAGTAAGGCATGAAGAATTAGCTGCTTTTGCACGTTTAACTTACTTTCCAAACAAAAAATCGATACGACACGATACGATTATGATGTGATATGAAATGATATTCTATGTAATATGATATGACATAATTTTTTAGTTCCTGTTCATTTCGTGGTGAACTTTGCGACCTAATACCCCCCTTAAATAGCAATTTGAACTTTGTTGCAGAAGAAGAGACTACAAATTGCAAACATATTTAAAACTTAAGACCACATGCGATCTCTACCTTGCAAATGAAGCAGAGAAAGATTTTTTGAGAACGCTATTGACACGTGACACTTGTTTCTCTTGTATCCAAGGGAAAAAATCACCGCCAACTATAACAATGCTAAAAAATACAAAAAGATTAAATGAGATGTAAATTAGATTATAAATAATGAGTTTTGGTTTAACTATTAATTTCAGGAAATTCTGATCTGTCTTTGCTTTTCAATTTTTAACATTCTATCATATTGATGGTTATTTCGATTGCACCGAGTGGTAAATCACATCATAGCCACTAAACGACCATCACCGTTCACAATTGAAAGTATAAGAAGATCACCAAGATCCTATTTCTAGGGATCGGATTCATATTTGTACGGATCAAAGTGCATTTGATCCCCTTTCTAGAGTCTTGAGACGAGATCAGATCCAACTGGAACCACAGCTTTGGATCTCCTTTGAATTTAGCCAAAATAACCGTTTGTTAAAATTTGAGCTGCATCTGTATTAAAATGGAAAGTTGAAACAAAACCAATAGTTGCCAATCCCTAACATGTCGATGTTGGTATAACAATATGTCATAAAAGGAGATCACATCAAAATTACTTCGTGATGGCAGTTTCCTTGCCTCATTTTCGGCTCGCACTGCTTTACGGATCCAGTGTGTTTACAACTGATTGGACCCCAACTGGCCCACTTTCAAAAGTGGTCAAAATTTGTTTTGGATAGGAGATTCAAACAATTGCCGATCCACTAAATGCCGTTTAAACATAAGGTCAACCCGTACCAGTTCTGGTAAACATGGTCTACAATCAAATAATGGACCAGTTCAACATTCCACTTGGACTTTGATGTTACTCGGTAACTAAGGAATCTAATTTGTACCTGTACGATTTACATTAATGATAATTTGCATCCCTGGCTTTTCTCATCACCCGTCTCTTAGCAACAGGGATTGCTATTTACAATTGAACCATGAATAAGAAGTTTTATTTGTACGTCAATGTTTGCAAGAGAAACTCTGCGTACGTCTCAGATCCCGTATGTCGATACACTTTTCTAAAACATTTACTCAGTTTATTGGAGAAATTCTCCATTGATCTTCATTAGTTTTTCTTTATTATTCTCATAGTCTACAAATATGCTAATGTCCATCATGTCCAGGCTAGTTATTTTAGTGAACGAATCTGTGCAATTTAGGTAGTGATTCATCAATACCACTGATCTATAAAAGACTGGATCGAGCTTCCCATTGTTTCCAACTATGAAAAAGTGTAGTCACGAGTACTGGCCCCCATTAGTTAAAATAGCGAGGGAAAGTCCGCCATGCTGCATAACATTGTTTGTAAGCTTTGTGTGATGGGGACTGAAATGGCGCCCAACGACTGACCTCACTTTGAGACGGGAGATGCTCGATCCAGTCTTTTTTAGAGATCAGTAATCAATACTCGTTATTCGTTTCTTAAATCAGGCTTCGAAATGTAAGACTTTCATCGCGAGGAAAAGCAAACCCACGTGTATCTGTTTTATTTCTTTGGATGAGGAGAAAGTTTTTTTTGTTTGATTGTAAATTGGCACTTTTAAGTATTAGATTTTCCTACGAAATTCATGACGTTAACGAGTAGTCATTAAGGCTACTGTTTTATAGGAAGTCCAATTTGTTGAAACCATACACTCAAATTATACTGATTCTCTTTTTATGCACCAGTTTTCTTGGGAAAGATACATCACAGCTTATCGATTTGGTTTAGAGTTTCGGAAATAATGGCATAGCGAAATTCTCTTACCACTTGTTAAATTTAATATTAACTAGGATAGTTAATGTTGTAACGCGTAAAATGCTGGAATTTTAGAGATGTACTTTACTAGAATAGTGAGAGATGTAGTTTGCTATAAAGATTTTTTTAACCATAGATGTACTTTGCTAGAAGGATCTTTTTAACCATAAATGTACTTTGCTATAGAGATGTTTTTAACCATAGATGTACTTTGCTAGAAGGATTTTTTAAACCATAGATGTACTTTCCTAGAATCAAGTTAGGGTTAGGGTTAGGGTTAGGTGTTAGGGTTAGGGTTAGGGTTGCTATTATCTACTCTCACAAATGGATTCCAGCAAATAACATCTTTACAATAAAATTTCGAATTCTATCATTCTATCATGGTTGGCAATTCTGGCAAAGTATGTCTCTAAAATTCTAGCAGTTTATAGCGTCCTATTTAATATAAGTATGCAAATTTGCATCATAGCTGTTTTCATAGTTTATTTAAAGAAATCTTGGTGGGCAACCTTACAATATGGTTGTTTTTTAGCTAGTTTTAGCATTTTATATTTTTACGACTTTTTGAAAATATTTATCTTACATATTTATTCAAAGCAAGCATTATTTGTGGGTATATCCCTTGTAAGGCTTAGTGATGCTTTTGAATAATTTCTTCTCCATATTTCTGATTGTTGTTTCTCTTTAGTTTTAACGGTTTACTTTTATTAACTGTTTGAACCTGTGTTCTTCCTAGTCGAGAAAAGAAAGAAAGACGAAAGAATTTTAACGATGTCAAACGCCTCCTCAATTTTGTCATCGAAAAACTGTGCATTAGTTTGGGAAATAGTTTATCTATCGAGAAATGGCCACTAAAACACTACATGAGAGCAGAACATGCTTTATTGGGATGAAATATGCAGAACTCGAAATGGATAACCAAATTTAATGTATAGCCCATTTTATGTGTGAAGCACACTAACAGAAACGCATTTAAAGTTAACCAGATTTCTTTTAAACAGCAATATCAAGGAACCGATTACCAAATTTGAGGGAAAATTTCTCCCATCCCTGTGCTTTTACTGCCTATGTGCCTGTTGTTAATTCAGGTTGCATTTTATGGAAAAGTAGGACTTATATATTTAGATAAAGACGAATTTGTTTGGCCAGCATGACATTCTTTCCAGAATTCTATTCTTTCCGCGGTCTCAGGGATTATATAGTCTGTTAGTGAACACAAACAAAATAATGCCTCAAAGGCGTAAAATAATTCAATGCTATAACATATATCCTAAACAAGTGTACGTAGTTACAACATGTGCATATAACGCCTTTCGAAACTATTACCGAAAAAGCGTTTCCTGTTTCCCCTTTCTGTACGTCATTCATGAATCCAATAGGTTCTTTCACAGCAATAGCATATTGTTACACTTGGTGGGGGTTGCATGCTGAGGTTATTTGATGATCAAACCTACGTACTAGTATATAAAATAACAAGTACAATATCAATCATCTGGCTCAGTAGTGCTGTGATGCAAGTTTACAAAGGAGGGGAACAAGCCTATCGTTCTTTTATCGAAGTACATCTTATTGAGGTATGATCTTACTGAGGTGTGCTCTTACTGAGGTATGCTCTTACTGAGGTATGATCTTACTGACGTGTGCTCTTACTGAGGTATGCTCTTACTGAGGTATGCTCTTACTGAGGTATGATCTTACTGAGGTATGATCTTACTGAGGTACGCTCTTATTGAGGTATGATCTTACTGAGGTATGATCTTACTGAGGTATGATCTTACTGAGGTATGATCTTACTAAGGTATGATATTGCTGAGGTATGATCTTACTGAGGTATGATCTTACTGAGGTATGGTATTGCTCAGGTATGTTGTTATCAATCAATGGACATTTCCTTGTACACTAATTGTTACTTTCTCGATCCCTTTACTACATATCCTTCATTAAAATCTGATGCTAAGTGGGATTTTATTATCATCGACGCCAACTGCATGCCACTTCCATCTTGTAGTTGCAGACTATCACGAAGTCAATGAATAAATGGTAACATCTTCATCCTACAGGCCTTCTCCAACAAAAGTAAATATAAACTAGACCAAGTGTGGAGATGAAGTGATCAGATATACTGTTATGTGTAAACACATTGAGCGATTTGACAGCGTGCATATCTGCACATCAACATTGTAAACAATTTGGTGAATGTGACGCTCAAGGAAAGAGGCCAAAACTTACCCATTTTCATCCAGTTAACTTCAAAGATCAAATCTTGATTTCGGGATTAGTTCTGATCAAGTAGAGCTTAGAATGGCTAAGCGATGTTTCATCTGATCGTATGAAAGAAATTCAAGTGCTAAACAGTGCTTTCTTATACTAGTAGCACGTGATACGTTCTTCCTAATTCGGCAGAACAGTGGCTGATGTGGAAAGTATTGATGTACCTCATTCCTCTTTGTAATTTGAACATTACACAACTAAATTACAATGCCAAGGGATATGAAGTCTTCTTGGGAGTGGCCTGTGGAATTTGTAGTTCTAACATTCATATCTAAATAAGTTTTGCATGATCATGTCATCGAACACCTGAAGGCATCATGGGGCAAATAAAATGATAATAAGGTACTCCACGCCTCTCCTCGATAGGATGCCTGGTTTTCCACAAGATTGAACCAACGTAGCTCTGCTAAGACGAAGCTTTTTAAGATCGCTGTAAGTCAGGAGGGCTTTAGGTGTCTCACTCACCTTTGAGAAGGTGATGACAGCGCCCTTAATTATTCATATCTTTCAAAATTCTAGATACACTCCTTTGAAAGTTAGAAAAAATCGCAAAATTTCCGGTTTCTATGTATTACCGTTGAAATGTTATGAGAGGAAACATTTGCTGAGGCCAAAGAACCCCCCTCCCCCGTCTTTGATATCATGAGTATCATTATGATCAACAAGAAAATCATAAACTTTTAATCCCCAGTCCTTCATCAAGCCACCTTGAAACACTTGCTTACATTCTTTTGATGAACATCACTTGTAGCAATATTTAGGAAGCATAATTTCTGAATGTCCTCGCAGTTGTTCGCAATATTTAGGAAGCATAATTTCTTAATGTCCTCTCAGTTGTTCGCAATATTTAGAAAGTATAATTTCTTAATGTCCTCGCAGTTGAACAGGGAACGAAAACTCGAGTGTCGACTTTACATCAACACAGCCTCAGATCACGTAATTATATTTGAACGACACTTTGGTTTAAAATATCTCAAACAGCATCAGATATCTCCCAGTAATGATCATTTATTCCAAAATTTACTGCACCTCCCACAGGATACCATATTTGCAGTGACATTTGCAGTGAAAAGACCAAGGCTTTCATCAAAACGGCCTACGGTTATCTGTTGCATACGACATGCCCAGGGCATGTAGCATTTCTATTCGTTTTGAGATACCACACATGATTCAGTGCAGATGGTTGATAGACGTTGTGGCAAACGTGTCTAAGGAATTCCTTTGTTAGCCATAACTCCAAAAATGGAGAAACATTTGGACAGAACAATTCGTTACCAACACGCGCTGTAACCAGTCTTGGTCTGGTCGTGACATTTCAAGTTATGAGCTGATTCATCAGCAATGTTCACATGAATTGCAAAGTGATTTCGTAGTGACAGAATATCCAAACAATAGACATCCCAAATTTCTCTCTGTCGTTGGTAAGAGACCGTAGCTTAGTGGAAAAGCGTCGTTGTTGCTGAACGATGAGACGGTTGGGATCGACTTCACGTGCTTGCCCGATTTTTCATCTTCGAGACTTTACAGCACCGATGCCCACCATCAGTCATTACAAATGGTGACCCCGACGTGAGTCAAGCACTCAAGCTTCTTCTATCTTCGATATACAAGAGGACCTTGTCTGCTTTTTCATCTAAATGCTGAGTAAATGCTATTTTTGAAGCAAAACAAGATGGAAAGATTTCATAAAAGAGAACCCCAAGACTGAGGGTTGGTTTGCCCAGAAAGCACCTATCAAATTACCAGACAACAAAAGCTGAATACCTTTCCAAAGGGGCTTTTTTACTCGTGTATACAGGTATAAATGTATACGCTAAGTATACACGTGAAATAAGCTTCCCACATATACAATCAACAAGCATCAACTGACTAACAATTGAAACATTACGTGCAGAGAGCTAAAAATGCAGGTTTGAACTTCAGCTAAATGTTTCAGTCGCATAATAAAGAGAGTACTGAGCCAGTCATGCTGAACATCACTAGCTACATGAATAGAAAGTATGTCAAACAATCCCATGCTAAGTCATGTGAAAAATATTTCAGCTTTCATCTGGAAGTTATTGCCATTCCTTTATTCCGAATCAAAATCTTCAAAGTATGGCAATTGCAAAACCATGGCTGTTCAGATATTTTGATTTACAGCATAGTTTACATGATAATGATTTGTGAAAGATAATTGTTGTGATATTGTACAATAGATAATAACAAAACTCGCCATATCCTTCCTTTGATTGTTACATTTATGTGGTAAGCCGCATTTGTTTAGAGGAGATCACCACGGTCTCTTGCGGTTTCTGTTTCTTTACGAACGGTCACCATGGAGTTTTTATAGCGTGATCAATGACGGTTGAGGATCGATAACATCGGGGATACAAACTTTGAGCTGGGCAAAAAAACTTGTGTATAATGATCATGTTGAACCTAGTAAAGATAAAAAGCGTATTTTGGGAATCACAGGGCTATGTCCCTCTGGCAAACTATCAGATCTCATCTATCAATGGAGCTCATATATTTATCATTGGCCGGGCCTGCGCCTCAAGCACATCATGTTTATGAGATCTATACTATGTGGTTCATGACTGCTTGTGTGCCTGCCTGAGTACTTATATCAATGAAATGGCACTGATGAAGCTAACAGCGAAACAAAAATAAGGGTGGTGGTGGTGGTGAGAATTCGGGATCGACTAGCCGGATTGTCGACTTTACAATTGCACTATTTAGTACAATGGTAAAGTCTTCGTTTTCAGAATGGGCGATCCTGGGTTCGAACCGCGCCAGCGTCTCAAGCACTTTATATTTAATGAGTTATATATATATTCATGTATATGTTATATGTATAACATATGGAGATCCGACTTTACTTTACAACTGAAACATATCATTGGTAGTAGTATTATTCTCTAAGAGAAAGTAACAAATCATCGTGAAGATCAAGAACGATAAAAATTGTCGAAATCTTTCAGTAGGTTCATGGCCCCGCTGATCATCAGTTGAAACAAAATCTATGAAGAGCTGATACAGACACGAGTGTGTGCGGATGGAGGGAATTAACCACCAAAAAGGTTTGTGAAAACTTTTTAGGAAGTCTCAGAGGAACTGGCTTTTGTAAACTTTAAAGACTCCTACAGCTTACTACTTATTAAACCTATGATGGTGTCCTAAACGCCACCCGTTTTGCTCGTCCTTGGACACCTTTCTGTGGGCTATTGCAAGCATTTGTGTACAAGAAAAATTACCGCGCAATCGACCACTTTCATTCTTTACGTTTACATCATTTTTCAGGCAATAGAGCATTGTGATAGTACTAAAACAGCCATGACTCTCAGTAGGCAGGGCAATGCTAAGGACCAGTAGAAGTCGTTTGTTGCTTGATCAATTGTTGCTCACCGCTGACCACCTTTGATTATTTTGCTGTCATATGTAAACATAAAAGGTTTGTTTGATTGATGAGAAGATGAAAAAGTCGTAGCCGTCTATGACAGCACAAATTCTGTTTTTCAGAGTATTTGTAAACAAATTTCTTGTGCCGGGACGAGAACAGTGAAAGCCTAATAATCCCAGCTCTTGCTGCAAGTCTGCTGTCTTGTGCAGAGTAACAGAGTTTCAAATGAGGAAGCGATCCACGCTTTCACAAGTTTCTGAGCAAACGTTGTCGTGTGACTTGTTGTTATCCCACTTATAATACACCTTTCCAAATTCTAACACTGCAAACTACTTTACGAGGAATTATTTCGCAACCTTCTCTTTGTCTCAGTGATTGTACATTGTCTTGTTTAAAGTGCAAGGGGTACTTCATCCCAAAGATTAACCAACATGTGACGCAATATTTCAATAGATAGAGTACCGTCCCTGACGAGGAAATTCTTTTGAACACTTGTTACGATACTACTTCTTTGCTTCAACATAATAGGAGTACCGTATGTAATTTGAAGTCTGATCTCACCTGCAATTATCTTAAACTACCATAACAAATAGATGTACAAAAGGATGGAGTTATTCTCGTAAATGACATTATTCTACAATAAGAGATAGGAAAACATTTGAAAGTTGTCAAGAGAAATGACGTTGCGTTTTCCTATAAGAAATGATCTGCTTGAGTCTGAAATGCTTCCTTTCCCAAAAGTGCCCACATGTTAAAAAGAATGATCGGTCAGAGCAAAAATAAAACCCCACCATTCGCACCTTAGTTTGTTGTTGGCTTTTGGTCAAACTTAATGCGTGTGAAGCTAGGCATGGCGTTTTCCTTCCTCCTCTGAAAAGCTTGCTGATTTCTTAAACGAAAAATAAAATTTTAAATATCCTACCCCACTTGACCTCTCGAAAGAATCTACAACACCTCTAGGAATTCCACCAGGCTACGATCTTCGTGGCCTGAATGAAAACTTGATCAGCTGCGATGGATTTTGTCAGGCCTGGTCGCATGGCATTTGAGTTCATGGAAATAACCATATCTGCATTTTCATGAATATTCATTTCTTTGTGTTTACAGTGCTGAGTGTGCGAGTTCCATTATCATCATCATTTTCACAATCATCAATAAGTTAGGCCTCCCCGGCAATTACAGCATTCCAGATAAATGTCTTGAATTTTGATGTTTCAACTGTTTCTTTAGAAACGTGGCATAGAAGTGCCCAATAGTCTTTATGTTGCTGCTGCGGCACTGAAATAAACTGGATCTTATAACAATAGCATTACTGAAGGACATGATTATAATTAGTAGCGTGCAGGAAATATCTATAGAGCGAAAACGAGACAACGAAAACGAGGCTAAGATATTTAAGAAACCAACAACTTACACATTTTTTCATTAAAGGGAGCTAGTATTAGCAAACTTTGATTTATGCATTCAGGGGCGTAGCCAGCCATGTCTGTCTGATGGAGGGGTGCACTTAACTTAATTTTGAGCATTTTTAGAGTCTCGTGTACTTTGTCGTGTCTTCAGCCCCCCCCCCCCCTCCTTTGACTAAATGGCTGTATATATCACGATGAATGCCTAACCCAGGATGTTAAATTTGATGTTTATGTAGCAGGTGAGAGGGGATTCTAGAATCTGAATTTCCGAAAGTAGGTGGGTGACTCTGAGAGCGTTGCTAGCTTTATGTGACGAAAAGGTGCTCCTTACCTAGGTGTGAAATCCAGTTATTGCATTCTGTTTTTGTGCCTGTCCTATAATATGTAATTTGCCTCTCTTGATTTTCAGCTCGTGCCTAGAATCAAGAACATAATTATTTGAAAGGATTGGAGGCTACCAGATTCAAAAATCAATAGATTATACATATTCTGAGTAGGGGTGGTTTTCCACCCAAGTAGAAAGAACATTGTAAGGGAGGGGGCACGCAGAAATTTTACCACCTTTAGCTCTCCTGATCTGAACTCCTGTGGAAAACTACAGGTTCGTTCTCTGAGGGTTAAAACGATGATTGTTTAAAAGGAATCTCTGTTCAAATTAATATGAGAGGATGAATCTTTAATGTTTAAACAAGAAAAAACCGGCAAGAGTGAGCAAGTGTTCTTTGGAAGGATTTACCGGTACCTTTTCCTAATGGACATAACCCTTCAAGTCTTTTGATTTGATCGCAGTCCTAAATAAAAGCAATGTTTTCCCATGCTGATTTTCTACCTTGTTTTCCAATGGTAGAGTTGATTGGGTAAATAATACCGCACACTTCTACTTGATACTTGTTGGCCTTGTTACTTTCTTAGCACTTCTGTATGTCCCATTGAAAAACGATATCGTAGTATTGGACTTTCGACCTGTTCTTTGAGTTGGAGGTGTGCGTCACATTGCAGGCTTCTGATTGGGCAATCAAGACAAAGCGTGTCCACATCTTTTTGTTTTGGTCTATCCTCCTTGCCTCGTTGACAGGTTGAAAACCGCGCCGAGTAGTAGATCGATCTCATTCATATCCTACTTGAAGTTGTACATGCAGACATCATAACTGGAAAGAAGATTTTTTGACTTCCTGGTTGCTAAAATACCTGTCAAAATGGGCAAAAAGGAGACTAGAATAAACTTGAACAAAAGTGATTGTAGCTGCGAAGTAGAGCTTGAGCCACTAAGAGCTGAAGAGGTAAGATTTTTGTTTTCATCTACGTGTCAACCATGTGTTCATATAGCCAATCTAATGTTTTACCGGTCATCGTCGTATCTAGTACAAGGGATGAGCAGCAATTAAGATATTATGTTAATCTTCTCTCTAACACTGACTGGCGGCATTTCGTATTAAAAAGCAGATACTGCTTTACCAGACGTAACGATTCAAACTAGCGTACCTCCCTAGCCCATGAACACCCGCATCGAGCACATGGAAATCATGCACCCTTGTCACTAGAAAAGAAGTCGTGATTTTCATTTGAAGCTGTTGCGAGGGCGCCTCGATCGTATTTTCTAGCTATGTATTGTACTGTATCAGTAATAACTGGTGGGGAGAATATCGGTGACCGGCGTCTGTAGATATTCTCGCTAAAGCTCCTCCCTCGACATATCTAATGGCGACTGACAACGATATGACATGCTTTCTTATTAGATATGATGGACATATCATGTAGAGTGTGGCTTTTCATTACGGAAAGGGTGGCATAGCCAGTGGTTGCCCCTGAAAAGACGAACACTTTTCTTGTTACATTCAAAAACGATGTCCGAGGTTTTGGAGCAACGCGCTAGTCTAGCTTGCGTAGCTGCAGATTGTTTTGGCGGGCTGACTCGGTCGTTTAGTAGTTTTCTTTGGTGGAGTTGCGAAGTAGTATTCTTGAGTTTTGTTTTTGTCATGGATGCTCTCCTATATACCCACCGTTGATATCATCGTTTTTGTCATATGCGTAAGTGGATTTCTTAACTTCTTTCTCTAGTTCATCATAATGCATGCATGGTGGCGATAACATTGTAAGTGTATGACGTAATTAGCTGGACATCGTTAGGTGTTTGAACGTACAGCTTGATATGTGGGATATGTAAGGGTTGGTCGTAAACGGACCGTTTACCTTCTTCAGTCAAGAACCCTGAACCATTTCTTTTTTTCTGTGCTGTAACACTGTAGGTAAAGCAAATGACATTATAGATGGTAGCCTGATGGATTGGCGCCAAAATTTGAAAACGATAGGAAATGGCGCCAAATAGCATTGTTGACATGTAAGTAAATTTGCCGCGCAACTAGCTTCTTGGAGCGTCCACTTTCATGCCTCTAATGGAGCCGTATGCTAGCCTGCGTTATATTGGCATCATGCACTTCTCCTTTTATACATGAGATACATTTTTAGCCTCTAGAAATCAGAATCAGCGGTGAAGGTGCCGCGCGCTCGGAATGTATATATATATATACCCTACCGGAATGTTAATTATATTTCTAACCCTATCCTATTCTCTCTCTCCCCCACCCCCCTTCAACTTAACAGGATGTATGTTTTTTGAGGATTGAGGTTGTTTTTATTTAAAAGGACATTCATAGCTGATTTCCTTTCAAAGGAGGGGGGTCTTTTGCCCCATCCCCTCAATTGGTGCACTCATTTCGTTTGTTGATTTTCGCCCTTCCTCTGTTTTCTAGGACACGTCCTCTGTGAAACCGATTTGGGTCAAGTCAAAAGATGTCAAAGAAGGTTCTGATCCTGCTGAAGGCAGTTCTGATGTCGAAGCTTGCGATGGTGATAATCTGGATGACTTTTATCACAGGCACAAAAGGACTGTACACATTGTAGCTGCTGCCATTGTCGTACTTGCATACGTTGCCT
Source organism: Carybdea cf. marsupialis auct. non (Linnaeus, 1758) (assembly GCA_010016065.2). Classification (NCBI taxonomy): domain Eukaryota; kingdom Metazoa; phylum Cnidaria; class Cubozoa; order Carybdeida; family Carybdeidae; genus Carybdea; species Carybdea cf. marsupialis auct. non (Linnaeus, 1758). Next base: position 20,816 of record JAAAKL020000163.1, read on the forward strand.
ACTTCATCACTGCATGTGTCCTGGATTTTAAACGAGCTCATAATTTATTCATCATAACCATGATTGTGGTATTTTTCATATGTTATGCTGTTTTTAAAAAATTGTGTGGTAAGGTCATTTATGGTTCATGCATTTCCCCATGCACTGGATGGATAGATGAGCATTGGAAAGTCATTAGGTGGTAAGAATCTATTTTATACTATTTTGTTGTACCTCGTGTGTTCCTCCGATGTTGTCATCTGACTAGTTTTTGTTTGTTATTTTTAACCTGATACTGGTAATTTAGTTTTACTTCTACAGTGATATGTAATTAATGTGTTTGTGGCAATGCAGTCACACAAGAGAAAGTAAAATCTGTTAACAGTGATCTATTTGTGTTGATTATTCAGGTTTGTGTACCTGACAATCATTACCTTGATTGGTTGCTGGCTTGGATTTGACACTGCAAAAGACCCCAGAAGACTCATCTCTGGTGGTGGGCTGATCATGTATATCATACTTTGTTATTTTCTGTCACGTCATCGAAAACAGGTAATAACTTTTAAAGATGATTATTTAGTGTTGTTTCCTTATCTGACCAGGCACTTTGAATTCACTAACTGAATGCATTCCAGGACATTGCATCAGTATTTAAGTAAAGGTGAACCACTCACAGGTCAGAAGTGAAGTAATTCTGAATCCACTCAATATTGCCCTTTATGCTTAGCTGTGGTGTTATAGCCAGTGCTTAAAGATTTTGACTTCCTGTTAAAGTGCCATAACTTTCTCTATTATTGCAGAGCTGTAGCACATGTTTTGTAAAACCTCCATCATTCCATGATATTTCAAAGTGATGACATAGGCCTTCCACATGATACATAATTGTTTTGGCAGTTATTTATTGATGGTTTCTGTTACAATGTCTTATAGTGTGTCTACAACATTATATATGTGCATGGACTGAACATGTATGGAAGGGACTGATGAAGAGTCTTTTTATATATGATGTGCAATAAAATTAGATAGATTAAGTTGATTCTATCTTTTTGGTGTGTAGTTGCTTATTTACCATGAACTGTAAACAGCTAACTTGACCTTCCAAGATTAATTCCAGTGACTTCAGACTATTAGGGCTTCTGAGATAGATTCTAGTATCTGGACTGCCCCACAATATGTAGCACATCTCCTGTAGTAGTCCACTTACCAGGGTTTTGTGTTAATTGGCACATCAAGTTTTAAATATTTGGTCTTTTCCATTTAGGTTAAATGGCGTCCTGTCCTTTGGGGAATTGCTCTGCAGTTTATATTTGGATTGCTGGTGCTGCGCACAGGACCTGGGCATTCGGTTTTCAAGTGGCTTGGAGATAGAGTTTCAATATTTCTAACATTTTCCGATTCAGGAGCAAAATTTCTCTTTGGAGAGAATCTATTAGCACATCCATTTGCATTTAAGGTAGGTACAGAGAGCATTCAACTCATCTTATCAGATATAAGACTGGGTTGCTGTCTGTATTCGGTGCTGTAGGGTATTATTCAAAGCTTTTGGTTACTGCTATCTTTGAAATGTTTCTTTATCTTATCATACCAATAAACAGCATAAGTTCATTTTGAGGATATATCATATGCAACAGGATTTTGGGTTGTTATTTGAAAAATTGTTATTTATCTCCATAGACCAAATGTCATATGTCTTTGGAGAGAATGATGTCACTTTAAGATGGCTTTTTTAATGGTGTGTTTTTCAGTTTTGAAATTGATTATCTGAGATTATGCGTATAGTTTTAATTACACTATGCTTTGTTGTAGTATATTACATTCTCATGTAGTATGATCCCTTAGTTTTTATCTGCAGTCATAACTGGTTTTGTTTCCTTGACATTTGGTAGGTGTTGCCTGTGGTGGTGTTCTTCAGCTCTTTCATTTATACTGTATACTACATGGGAATCATGCAGTGTATCATTTCAAAGATAGCATGGCTTATGCAAAAAACCATTGGTGCATCCGCTGCAGAATGCCTCAATACTGCTGGAAATATTTTCATTGGCCAGGTACAGTTGAAGAAGCAATTCAGACTTTTTCCCTTATGTATTTATGTTGATTTCCCTTGCAGCTACATCTGTTGAATTAATTGCTACTGTACTGATTGCAAGCCTGCTTCTAAGTGCACTTCACTGTTCCTAAGTGCACATCAACTAGGAATGCTAGACAGTAAGACAGAGTGGAGGATCAGGGGGGTTACCCCAAAGGCAGTTAGCTTTTAGGCTGCTGTGTATGAAGTACCAGAAGGTATGTTAGCAACATTGATGAAAATCAGGTATTTTTCATATGTGAATACTTGACATGATGTGTTGGTTGACAAGCCATTACAGAATATGCAATTCTTCAAATGTGGATGTTGGCATGTGATGGCGTATCCAAAATATGAAATTCCTTAGACTTAAGGTTAAAAAATTGTGGTAGGGCTCCCCCCAGTCGTTGTTCATAGGATTGACAGTCCTAAGTTGACATTGGCATCCAGATCCGTAAGGTTGGAACTCAAGGTCATCTGATTAATCAATCATTAGGCCAAGACAAGTTGTAGGTGTGGTGGATACAATCATGCAATCCTGACTACCCATCTTCTCATTCTCTCCAATATTCCTTAACCCTTGTTACTTTCCTTTTTTCAGTTACTCTTATAACCTGTTTTTTAGACTGAAGCACCTTTGATGATTAGACCATTTCTGCCTGACATGACCATGTCAGAGTTACATGCAGTGATGACAAGTGGCTTTGCTACAATTGCTGGCAGTGTTCTAGGAGCCTATGTATCATTTGGAATATCTCCAACTCATCTACTGTCAGCATGTGTAATGAATGCTCCAGCTGCACTGGCAGTTTCAAAGCTCATGTATCCAGAAACAGATGTGCCTAAGACTAAAGACGTGGAACAGATTGAATTTGACAAAGGGTATGTTTGTGTTATACTTTACTCCATAACTTCAAGTGACCAGAAACTTATCTTTAGGACAAAACTTTACTGTCAGATTACAAAAGATTTGATGTCAGATTTGGGCAAATTACAGAATGGCCTGTTTTGAGAAGTGCACAAAAAGGCCACCCCCATGGTCACCTAGCAACCAAATCTCATATTGGCTTGGTCTCACATTACACACACTCACTCATCACTTTCTTATGCCCATTTATGATCTCTATTTTAAACATCATCCGCAAATCAGAAAATGTCTTTTGGCATATAAGTTTGCAAGAAGTTTCAAAGTGAACCACTGCACTACAGCAGACAGCGTGATATCTTGGTATGTTGTGGCTAACTTCTGAGAGAGTAAAATGAGATAGAATCTGGTTTTCAAATTCTGCTTTATAAGTACTCACGTAAGAAGATATAGCAGAAAATTGTGTTGCACTGTATATTGACACCACATTTGACTGAAATAAGAGACATAAATTTTTATTTTAGTCCAAAGTAGTTTTGATATTGCATAATTACTGGTAAGTTGAACGTTTTATATAATTATAGAGGGAAGGAAGTTTCATCTAATATAAATTTGTGACAACCAAATATAAATTTCTTATAAATTTATGGCATAAGTATTTTTTTGCCTCCCCCTAGTTGATGGGGGTCACCAATCCCCTCAAAATGTACAGTATATAAGTTATATCATGTTATGCTCCTGCAGTTTTTGTGGTACTTTATTAAACATCACAAGTTATGCATCGTTTTGAGATTGGTGGCAAGGTGGCATCTTGAAATGCTTATCATAAATTGTTTGAGACATATTTTATGTTAGAGTGGCAAGTCCCCCTGCTCCCGTCTTGGCTACAGCCTTGTACAAGTATTTACTTTGGGTTAATTTTCTTTTTCTCTCTCTCTGTTTATGTGTGATCTAGGGAAGAGAGATCGATTGTTGAAGCACTTGCTGCAGGAGCGAGCATGTCAATTAAATTGGTAGCAAATATTGCAGCGAATCTGATCGCCTTTGTTGCCATGTTAGCATTTATTAATGCAATCCTTCAGTGGCTAGGAAGCATGGTCGGATATGGAGAGCTTACATTCCAGGTATGTTATTTTGTACCCAGGCAGGTGATTGAGCTATCAACAAATGTGTATAGAAGCACAATGTACTGTTTGCTATTTAGTTCTAGTAATTTGGTTATGTCGGTCTTAAAAGTTCAGGTAAAAATGCCTCTCTTCTAGATACAAATTGAAATTATGATAGTAGGAATAACATTAATTAGTTTTCAAACTTCTCATAAAATATACAAGAAGGTATCTGGTCGATCCGGGTTTTATTGGTTTTTATACAGGGGTCGTGGCTTGGCATCAGAGGTAGAGGCATCAGATGATCTACTGCAATCATTAATGTGTCATTGGTAATTCGTCGTTATGTTTTGTACGAAACGCAATTGCGAAGAAAGGATAGAATCACTATTGTCAATAGAGGCAGGAAGGTGTAATCTTTCAGAAAGACCGTCAGATATATCATTTGAGGATTGTGCAGTGTTATTGCAATGTTTATTTCTTTTTACAGAAAATCTGCGCCTATATCTGCATGCCTTTGGCATACATGATGGGAGTCGAATGGAAAGATGCATTCTCTGTCGGTGAACTTCTCGGCATTAAGATATTTCTGAATGAATTTATCGCGTACGATGAATTGGCCAAGTTCATCAAACACAGAAAATGTTTAGAAGACGGTGTCAAGTTATCGGTAAGTTACGTAATTTTGCGTTCATTTCCTAGTGGTTTTATAACAGTTCTAGGCGTTAGTTGAATGTCCATTGCTTTATTTTTGGGAAGGGAAGATTTGAGATAATAAGTTTGAGAAGATTTTGGAGAAGTGGAAATTAACAGGATCTTCAGATGGTGACATAATTTTCCATGCCCGTAGGATCATTTTTAAACGTTACTTCATTTTTTTCCCTAGGTACTGAAGTAGATTAGTGATCTAGACCTAAAGCACAGTAGAGTTGAATTTTGGGTATAGTTATCTGACTTCCCGATAAGGAATGTACGGATGAACGGGGAAAATATGTAGAGGGATTTAATTTGAGAACGTGTAATGTAAATTCGGTTATTGATAACAATGTAGCGGTCTCCATGGGCAGTAACCAACGATATTGCTCTTGATTCAGGTTATTTTGTTCTCTTTAGATATATTTCCTGGTTTGAAGTGAGCTTATGTACATCACATCTTTTTTTTTGTTCTTGCGTTCTTATAATGTGCAAAAGGATGTTAATTTATCAGTGTTTTCTGAAGTATGTAAATACGGCATTTTTCTTTTAGGTGCGATCCGAGGCAATTGCTACCTACGCACTCTGTGGATTTGCCAATATTTCTTCCGTGGGGATACAAATTGGTGGCATCAGTGCATTAGCTCCTCGTCGACGGGGAGATCTGGCCAGGCTGGGCTTTAGAGCTCTCTTAGCAGGCACTATTGCGTGCTTTATGACTGCTTGTATAGCAGGTAAGTTAGATGCAATTTAGCTGCGTACTTCTGTGTAGCTCGTAAATTGGAGGCAGTTGTACATATAGCCAGGTTTAGAACTAGAAGAGGAACTTTTTCACAAGCTGTATAATGCAAGGTCCGTTTTTACCTTTTTCGTACGATGTACCAAATTCTCGCTGTGTCGTTTTGGTCGTGGTTTTTTATACAACCGAATTTGTTTTTGCCTTGAAAATGATAAAGGGGGTCTGAGAAAAGAGTTGTAGGCTAAGATCTTGTAGCAGAGGAGACAAGTTCATATGAGTTACAGCTTGCAGTGGAAAACACGATTATCTATGCGAAAGTTGAACACGATCGAAGCTTATAGTTGTAAGGCACTTTGTTTAAACATTCTCTGCTTTCTGATATATTTCATTGAGATTTGTTGCTGCTCCAGCACTTATTGACAACTCTGTTTGGTCTATTGCAGGTCTTCTCTACCAAGACGGAGTCGATGATAGTGTAGTTTCCTTGGGCAAGTGCAAGAATCCGAACGCAACCGCACCTGCTACGTGTGAAAGTTTAGCTGAGCTTGCAACCAGCTTGTACTCAACTCTATCTGCCAATGGGTTCAACGTATCCTGCCCGAAATCGATTAAAAATTAATTTGCTTTAGGTGACGTCTATTATCGTGATTGCTGTATATAGAAAGCCCCACATTTTATGGGACATTGATCTTTATTTTGTTACTTAAGATGTCATTTAATCTCAAATCATCTGTATATAGAGCGGCCGAACGTGCTGTTCGACATGTTTTCAGTGGTTTATTTATCATACAACTATCTCCCTGTATTTTTGCAGTTTGAAGACTTACAGGGAAGTTTTGCCTTGCACTGTTCGTATATGTGAGATAGGAACGCGCTTATAAATTATTCTAGGGTATCAAGAGTTTTAAATTATTATTGTTGGTTCGTAATCGGAAATGATCAACGGTTTTGTAAATAGACTACTCTTTTACAGGGATTTTTCATTCCGCAATTAATCTTTCACATATTACGTGATTCCATTTTCCCCGACAGTCAGCCTTTATCGAGAGTGGCGATTCCTTCCAAGTTGAGGCTTGGGCTGAAGAATAATTCTTTGGCTTCCGTCCACAATAAGGTATTATTGTGTACGTCGGTATTGTTAAGGAGGATCCGGTATCAAATTGGCAGTTTCTTGTTGCTGACCAGTTGTTAGAACAGATTAGAGCAGCAAAGAAAGTATGTTGAAATTTTATACACTTGATTCTCACCCTCTAGCCCTTCATTAATTGTTCCGAGGGTGGTTCCCGCTCCTATTTAGCAGTACCTCTTTTAAAATTATAATTGTCCGATTTCTTTCTGATAATCGATGATGAAAGGAGAGATGACCTCTTTCGATTTTACATTACGTGAGTGATACGTAAAACCTCAAAATATGCGGATGTTTGTTGTCTCAGTGTAACGTTGCTTGGAAGCATTTTGTAGCCCAGATTGTTGTGGCGGAAAAATTGGTACTACTTGTTTATAACAATGCAGTTTTTATGGAGCGTGTACAAAATCACAAGGTAAGACCAGGAGAAATACATTAGCGTCCTCTATTAACCCACCTCCAACCCATCATGGCCTGCCTTGATGAGGGTCCTCTGCCAACGTAAGTTATTGCTGTGTCCCGCAGCCATGGCGTTTTGCTTCCTCGCCAATACATTGAGTCCTTTTGACCATAAGATTGCTTGACGTAATGCTATTAATGTCTACTTTTGTACACTAATGATTGATATTTGGAGAGAATATACTCAAAGAGAAAAAGATCGATTGTCATTTATGATCTTCTTACTTCCAACTGTTATCCCTATAACTTCCCTAGTACCTCGTCTTATTTCAATTAGTTACCTATTATGAATCTGACACAGTGTCGTATTACCCACAAATTTCAAAGCAAGAATGGTGGAAAGCTATCTTGTATGGCGACACAGTCACTAGTTTGCCTGCGGATCACGATATGTTTACTTTTTATCCCTCGGATAACTTATTTTACATCGGATTAATTTGCGTGTTATTTTTAATACTTGGCATAAAAGATGGCTAATGATGTCTTCGGTCTAAGAACATTTGCTCATATAACTTCGCTTCAGAACCTCATGCCACAAATGAAATCGTAAAGAAGTAGAAAGGATCGAGAATGTACAGGTTTGAATTGGCCTACATATCGAGCTCCACATCGGCATCAAACATGATAAATTACATTACTTAATTTCTACTTTGCTTCAGGATTCAGCACCATACAGTACTAAGTGCATTCTCGTTGGCTAAAAAATCTATTTATCACCGTTTGAGACAGGTTTCCTAAAAGAAGTGCCCTTTAAATTAAGATGCTACACATTGGCGCCAGCACGAAGTAGGCGATATCCTGCTGAAATGGTCATGGACGCAGACGATTTTGATGACCTCGTCATCTTTTCGGACGAAATCCAAAGAGCCGAGATGCTATTGCATTGTCGAGACAAAAGGTCAACGAAATTTAAACGTTTGTAAATGCAATTAAAACATAGTCCATCCTTGTCAACCAACTTTTTCCACCTTAAAGGCCTGGTTACACGATGTGACAAACATACGTAGACAGGAGACGAGCATGTAACAAGCTTCACGCATAATTCTGGCCTGTATCCAATCCTTGTTGCAAACCTTACCCTAGTAGTCAACTACTTGATATTTTGAAGGATTTGCCAGATCATGAGATTTCTCGACAGAAAACTCACACAGTTGGATCTCGGTACTATGGAGGAGGATGATAACTTTTACTCTCATTATTAAAGCTAGGTATAGGTACTGGCGAATGCAGCTACTCGATCCTAGCCATAAATCTCACTCCCAAAAAATTAGCTTCAAACGTGTCGTTCATTGTCTGTAACGATCGCAAAGATCATTGACTCGTATAAAAAATGGCCTATCAACATTTATAAACTGTATAAATACTATCAAAACTCTCTACCCCCTCAAATAAATAAGAGTTGCCCCTCGCCTCCTCAAAGTGAACGGTGGGTATTTATTATTGATACAAACGTATAAATCTTGGTACTAGTTTTAAACACATTTGAGGTGATAATTTTGAGGATACCACCAAGACAAATCTATCTACAGCATCCAAAAAATCATCAAGAAGACCTGAGAGACAATTATGACCGTAGGTTATGAACGGTCGGGCTAACCTGCCTTGCCATATGACTGTAACCTTCTCTAAACGTACTCTCTAAAAGTCTGTTCAGTCGTAGTACCAAGGGACATATATTGATATCGACAGCATTGATAGCAACAAGAGAGAGTTAAGACCTACACGACGTGCATATTTAAATATTGTCAATAAAACTATGGCACGTGGATACAATGATAATCGACATGAGAGATACACTTACCAATCCGATTCTTTATCATTTTTACACTGATATCTCCACGAAGTATAGCTTGTAACCCAACTTCCATCATATTGTTTCTTCCATCTTTTCAAATTTAACTGATGAAGTCTATAAAACATAAAGAAACATTCTGCTTCAACCGAAGAGAAATCTTACTCACGACTACCGTCTACCATTTTGCAAAATGAAAGTGATCCTGGTCGCTGATTGATCACCCACACGACAAGACTGAAGGCTTGTCGTATCAATCGAGAATCTTCTATTCTTGAATTTTGTCGTATAGGACCGATTTTGGGCTATTTTGGTCGTACAGGACAAGAGTTCAAAGTCCAATACGACCAAGTTATACGACAAGTCACATCGTGTAACTAGGCCATAACTTGAGCAAATCTCAAAAATATCGACGAGTTTGCTCATACTTTAAGGAAATTGGACACTATTTGGAAATCAAAAATGAAAATGCCACTAGAATATCCTTCTTCATATCGACTGCTCGAAGTGTCTTGTTATATGGTGCAAACACATGGACATTTACTAAGGCTTTGCAGGCAAGACTGGATTGAACTTACATAAGGTTGCTGAGAGTTGTAAAAAATGTTTCATGGAAGACGCGTGTGACAATCTCCCAACTGTATGCAGGACCTCCAAAAATATGTGATGTCATCAAAGTGCAGAGGGCGAGGTTCAGCGGACACTGCTGAAGAAGCAAGGAAGAAGTTATTTCAAAATTTCTTCATTTGGAGCTTCTCCATGGAAAGCGATTCAGAGCCAGACCATCACGAACATTCATAGATCAACTTGTCGAAAACACCAACATACCCAAAGAAGGCCTTGCTGCAGCAATTAATGACAGAATCATCTGGAAAGATCGTGCCAAGACAATCCGACAGAGGTCGATCCGTTAAGGTAAGGCATCTATCATGGTAGTACAGTCGCAAAACAGAACTCTACAGAGTGAAAGATTACAGTTAAACTTAAAAAAGCCTTTGAAATTTCAGACAAACTAAGTGCAATATGGAAATCAAAAATCGCCATTACTATAAAACGCTACATTTTAGAATCTATTATGGCATCACTGCTTCTGTACGAGAGTAACAGATTATTGCTGTAGTTTGTTATTGAGCAGAAGCATGGAAAAGAAACTTGACAGAGTTTTGACGTGGATGCTGTTAGCAGCTGTGAATGTATCCTGTCAAAACATCCTATAAAAGAACAAATCTATGGACAACTCCCAAGGGTTTCAGCTTAAATCAGAAAGAGCAGACCCAGAATTAAGAAGCACTGTTGCAGAGTGAAAGAGGAAAGGATCAGCGATTGACTTTTGAGGATTCCAAAGTATGGGTGTAGTCTAGTGTGTCCATCACCAAACACATACATTAAATAATTTACGAACGATGTCAAAGTAACTTTTGAGGATCTGCCAGGTGCAATGGAAGATCACCTTTACTGGCAACAAAGAGGCTCAGGAATCCGAGCAACCAACAGGACGGGGTGATGATGATGATGACCGCTATTTCTTTATCGACAAATTTGCAAAGTTTCCTGAACATTTTCTTGCGATAAGGTGAATCGTGCATGCTTTTTAAGTGATGATATTCCTGATCACAGATTACTTCACTTATATGAGAAGTCATCCATGGCAACCAAACACCTCTTACACGAAGTTTCTTAATTTGGACATGGCTATCGGATACGTATTGGAATAACTTATTCACTGTGAGAACAGCTTCATCTATGTGTCCGGAATTGTGAACCAATTGCCAAGAGACCTCTTTCGCCTCTTTAAAACAAGCAGCACTATCGTAATTTTTGTAAGACCGATATTCAGTAGTCTTTGGGAGGCATTTGGATATTCCCGTTTAAGAATACAGTGGACCAATGAATGATTTCTAACTGCCAATGAGATTACTCCCTCGTCGATAAAGCGATGCTTGTTGTTCACAAATATCAGATCAAACATTGTTCATAAGGTTTCAGTTACTGTTGTTGGTTTCTTCCAGATTTGAGTTAAATGCATAGACTGAGAAGTTTTAAGAGTATCTGCTTCGATGGGTTTTTGTTTCCCCTATGATGTTCTTAAACCCACATTAAAATGGCCCAGCAAAAGTATGTCACTTGAATTAAAGTTTAGTTTTGTGAAATAACTCTCAACAGAAGAGACGAATTTCGCTAGGCCGACACCGGGCGCTGTTTGAGCACAATAAAGTAGAAAAGCATGCACCTGCGCCGTGAACTTTTAACACATCAGCAGTGTTAGGAATGCTTCAGGGTAAGTCCTCTTCAACATACATAAAAGTGCCACCTCTCTTTTTCTGACCTGATTAATCTTTCCTGTTGCTGGAAAATCCTAGTGATAGGATTTCAGTCTCCCTAATCGAATGACTTAAGCAGGTTTCCCTCAAATTATCAGCATCTAAAGGACTACCTTGTAATGATTCCAGTGAAATTTTATCTCTCTTTGCTCCTTATACCGCCCACATTCAAATGGACAATTTTTCAGACTGCATAACATATTAAACAGTCTTGATACAGTAAAATGCAGGGGTTTGTCCATATCCCCAGAAAGGACAACTAATGCCATGGATAAGCAAGTGCGGTGTAATAGCTTGCACGCAAAATGAGCTGTGAGTGGACTAAGAATATGTAGCTACGTTTCCCTTGTTGTTTCGTTCCAACAATGATGGTTCAAAAACCCACATGCGTATGTATCACTGCTTCCATCGAATGAAATATGTGGAGGTTTTTACACAAAACTCACCCCCACTGCCAGCAAAAACTGATTGTTTGCGACATTGATTTGGTAAGGATGTATCACATCTGAACTTTGTGTCAGAAAGGAGCAGGTAAACGAATATTGTGTTCTGGAACTTTGATTTAGTTTTTACAAGAGCAATGAGCTGCTTTTAAAAGGACAAGAAAAACGTGAATGTGAAAGCATCGTAAAAATTATTGTTGCGGCTATAAACTCACTAGTGTACAGCACTGTTTTATTTAATGACTTTATTTAGGACTTGATAAAGAAGATCATGTTTGTTGGACAGAAAGCTAACGACAGACATGAAATGCAAAGACTTTGACTTTGTCACATCATTCAACCTTGAGAGTAACGTCAAAACAAAACTTGGTGACACGAAGTTGTTGGTGAAGCTGTCCTAAGGTGACTTGATCACAAAAGATACACCATACCAAATGATAAATGACTGACTGAAGTAACGGATTCTTCTTCTCTTGGTGCCTTATCAAGAGACATAGGATACCACTTTGTTTAAATGTCGGGAACAGCTTTTGCGTAAATTATTCCAATACTTTATTTGGTCAAGGATCTGTTTTCCACGAATCTTCTTTGTGAGAACAAGATGTTCTATGTCTCTTGACAGTACCCAGGCGTTTCCTTTTGTAGCTCGCGGCTTGTTGCATGACTGCTGCATTGGTTTTCCTAGCAGTCCATAGAAGTTTCAGCATCCTTCGTAGGGACAACCGATACACAAGCAGATACAGTAGATAAATGGAGACAACGGATGAAGAGCAACAGATGAAGAGCAACAGATGAAGAGCAACAGATGAAGTAGTTATATACATAGCAACAACAAAGTTGAAAATCTTTCACTAGCTGAGGTCTTAATTCCAATTTAGATTCGTCTGTGTAAAAAAAATTGAGATGTCCTTCTTATAAAAGCTTTGACTGTTTTATTGTACTTCAGAATTTATTCACTTAGCCCGCAAGTACCCTAGTATAAACCACATCAAGTTGTTGAAGACAGTTACAATGAAACTTCTGTTCTTCGGAGAACGTGATAAATGGTAAAATCCTGCCTTCGCACGATAGCAGTCTATCCTTTCTGAAAGAACGAAACTAACACACAGTTTCGTTTTTAAAGAGCCAATCAAAATTTAAACTTCCCGGCTGGTGTTATAGTTTTGACCAATAGGAGCTCGCTTAAGGCAAATGATGACCCGAAAAGTCCCTATTAAAAGAAAAATTTTCTGTATGAAAAGCAAATGTTGTCTTGCTTTTACGTGGACTGATTACATAACTGCCAAATCACAATACCAATCAAGCAGATTCAACAGTAATTGGTTTCTTTAAAAGACTAGTACAAGTATTTTGTCTTTCCTTTTTGTATACCCTCCCGACGATTTGTGCCCTGAGGAGTATGGGACAAAAAGATCCTTGTAAGTACTATTACATTTTAGCTATTGCGTGCTATTTTGATGTTCTGTACTATAAAGCTAAATTTTCCATATGTTTTGGAATAATCCTTTTTTGAGCAATATTTTGTCAAGACAAACTGATGGCGTGGTAATGTTTGATCTGTTTTGGAACCAATGTCAGGTTTTAAGACGTTTCTTTTAATGTCTTATGTCCTTGCTGGTTACTTCAGTACTGATGGCTAAAGCCTTCCTTCAAATATGTATTTACATTTTTACATAGCTTTTACTGTTTCAGTATAAGAAAGACTATGCCAAGTCTTACTTTCATTATTTGCTCGCTCTATGAAATTTTTATCAGGAACCATGGGCAAAAGGCCAGGACGGCCGAGGAAGACTACATCCTTCCATTGGTTAAGATGTCAAATTTTCCTGGTTCTCCGCCAAAGTGGGGGTCACTTTTATTATTTATAATGTAAGTGTAAACTTTGTTAGCCCTCTGAATTAGCGTTGGCATTCACATCGAACTGACGTGCTTTCCGGATCATTAGCAAGCACAGAGTGAACCTTGATATCCCATGTATTACAAGTATATTTGCTTGCAGAATCGATAGCTTAAATAATCGATATACTTGGATAAAGTGATTCCTAGTTTCTTTGGACGTTGTTTGGATATTTTGTTCTTCTTATTATTTAGAGCCGTGGTCTAGTGGATAAGTTCCTGACCTTCAGATCAAGAGGGTCAAGAGGGTCAGGGTTTGATTTGCGGAAGGGCCATTGGTGATGTCAGGAAGGACATTCGGTCTTAAAGTGCTCTACGCTCCAGTAACAGATCTCATGTCTATGGGCACAGTCAAACCCCATGTATGGGAAAAAAGACGTTAAATGGAGAAAAAAATAAAAAAGTAATATTGTATTTTTCGCATACTCCCACAGTTTAAACTTCATTAAGGCTAAGTCGAAAATGGAGGAGAGATCAAGGGATAGAGCGCGTGCCCTCAAGGGGAGACGGTAAAAGACAGCCGTTTGATAAAATTTACCAAATTTTCTTTTTAGATCAGTGAATAACTTGATTTTGAAAATATTCGTGCTAGCTGTTGCACGTGCATACAGTCAATGCAAAAATCTGTGTTTACAATACAGAATTACTTTAAGTTACAGTCCGTTTTTCAGTCAAGAAAGCAATTTAATATGTTCGCAATTAGCATTTCTTTCGATCACTTAATAAGTAGTTTGCACAGATCTGGGTCTGTTTTCAATTTTTTAAATTCATTTTATATTCAAGAACGATCTTAATACGTTACTAACATGTAAATACTGTGATAGAGTTTGGAAAATACTTCTTCTTTTTTCATTTTATAGCCTGAACGACCAGCAAATAGTTCTATGAAAGGGGAGTTTAGTTTTAGATATAAAAGGTCGTACACAATGCGTGTCAAGTTTAATTTCTGAAGCATTAAGGATTTTTGAAATTTAAAAGTGGCAATCATTTATTGTATCCTACTGTGATTGAAAGGTCTGTCGACCGTCGATTTATGCTAAAAAAATTTAAGTTAAGGTTGAATTAGGGTAAACAATTCACAGCCCCACCTCCTAAATGCTTTTGCCCGTTGCTCCTACGTCAGGAACTGCGCAAGTCAAGCTCAATATCAAGTAAAATTGGCAACAAAAAAGTTTTTGTGCAACGTCTATGCTCGTTCATCTATTATTTACGCAGTTTCCTAACGCAACCTCATTTGTATATTAAACATTCCCTGAAATAGAATATCGTCTAACAATTAAGTGGCGTGACTTATTTGGAAACCCAGCCGTTCCTGAAATTTTAACCCCATGTTTTCGAACTCAACTATCATCATTCTGATATCTCATTAAGACGGGGTTTTATAAAGTTTCAAGGGATACTAGAGAAAAGTGAAAATGTCACTACCGAGATTCTAACCCGGGACCACGCATTTGCTGCGTTCTGCTCTACTAACTGAGCTATGGAGACCAGATGATAACATAGTTCACCTTTCCCTAGTCGCCGCATTAGCTCATGAGGCTCCGTAGGTGGACATCGCATCCAGCTCTACGCAATTTTAGGGACCAGCCTCTCCGTGCCATGTGTCTCTATAACTCGTTTGTTATATTTTCATTGTTATCCTTGATCGGTCTTCATGAAATGTCTTGTCTTGATAGATGACTTTAAACATATGTAGATTGTAACTTCATGTTTTGCACACTCTGAGTTCGATGTAGTAAACATCGAAAGCTTGCTTAATCGATTTTTCTTTCTTTGGTATTCTACGTGTTTGACGTGTTTTGCTTGGCTTTAATATTTATAACTAGTTGAGTGTCCTTGCACTGCCTGGGAAGCTGAGACCTGCAAATATTTTTTCTTTATGCGTAGGAATGCTGTGGTGACATACAGAGAACATACAGATATTGCTCTAACCTAACGTTTTACCCACAGTTGGCCTCGAGCGTCCTCCGAAGCCGGTCTCTGAGGCATTAATCCCGCGAATAACCTATCCCTTGTCCAGGAGAGTGTCCATACAAAGTTTCATAATGATAGGCAAAACAGTGTGGCCGCCTATTACGCTTACACACAAAAGCACACGCACACAGAAACACACACAGACGCACTCACACACACTCTCACACACTCACACAAACACATACTCACACACACACTCTCACACACTCACACAAACATATACTCTCACACACACACTCTCACACACACACACTCTCGCACACTCACACAAACACATACTCACACATAATATCTCTCTCACACACACACTCTCACACACTCACACAAACACATACTCACACACAGACACGCACACAGACACAGACACATTCTCGCTTATCATGTTAGAAAAGACATGATCTGACTACAAGTGTTAAATTCGCACACAAATGAAAGAACTGTCTTATCATGCTATCAAAGGTTGTTATGTGATTTATTGTTTGGCCCAGTTGCCTCTTCTTTAGTTTGCTTTTTTTTCGAGTAAGTGATGTTGCTTTTAAGTTGCTACTCTACTGTTTTAAGTGAAATTAAAGAAATGCCATGTATTTGGATTAAACGACCCATCTATGTCGTAGAAGCCTCTCGAATTGTCTGGGTGTTTCAACTTCGACTGGAATGGAACTTACTAACTCTTCTTTCTCTATCATTCACTCTCCCTGAACTAATTGCACTACAAATTTCATATCTTCAAGCTTTCTTGCCACACAGCATCCAGTGACACTGGCCCCCTACGTTTGCTGTCTTAAAATGTAATAGCCCAGATAAACTGTTTCATAATATCTTGAACGTACTTCAACATAAAATCTACCTGTGAAGTTGAAAAGAATGGTCCTATAAGATTCCTAGACTTTTTTTATTAGCCATCATGAATCCCTGCTGCTTACTTTAGTCTTTGACTTGCTTAGGCTTTTTTACTTGTTTTGAGATTTTTTCACCATATGGATACAAGAAGGGCCTAGTCTTAACTTTATTACATCGTGCTTTCAATATTTGCTATATCAAGACTAGGTTATTTGAGATTACGAGATTGGTAAATCGCTTATGAGAGATCAGGATAACTATACAGCCACGGGAGAAGTAGCATCATTCCCAAGTCTAGATAGGTTTAAGTATACGTTTTGAGCTTCTTGCTTGACTGTTCGTTTATGCATAGATTCCTCCCTTCCTTCTACAAAGAATTTGCTATACAAATACTGTCACCACTTTTAAAATCTATTTGTCACACTCTACTCCAATATTGTTTAGAAGACAAAGCTATTTGTGACAACATCGACGCAACATTCGGCAGAGAGGAGAAGGCTATTACTATCTACAAAGTATGACTTGCATAAATGTACGAATGATACCAATCTTCCGTGTTGTAATAAGAACCTTTTTGTGTGCAAATAATAATTTTAAAGCAGCAACCTTTCCGCGATTTGTAACATTGTTGTGCACTCTTTTTCTTGCCAGCGTGAGGCTCGCTATGACGGACGTACGACTTTGAGGTTAGTTGATAGAATTAAACAGCATATTCCGCCCTGCTTTGGCCAAGTATCAGCCTCCTAAAAGGAAAAAAATCACTTCGGGTTTCTGTAACCAAAAACACTGCTAAGAAATGCGACTCTGCCATAGGGTAGCATTTGCTTAAAAGTCCAGACAGTGCAAAAAACGGACGACTGCAACCATGTTATAGGTAAAGCAAGATCTGCTTTTCATTTAGCTGTTATTGAATCCATTCACATCAAAGCAAGAAAACCGTTGAATTGTAGACAAAAAACTTGCCTTTTCATTTGGCCTCTTCGGTTAACCATTTGGTTCCACAGGAATTGATTGGTCAAAACAACACCAATCTGGCAGTCAGATTTCTGATTGGCTACTTTTAAAACACAGTTGGGTTAAGTTTTCTTGCTTTCTTCTCAATCTCAATTCTGACGATATTGTATTCTGAGAAATATCAGGTGAAAAAAGCTTTTCAGTGCTAAAATGTTTTCGCTGTTTCGTGCAATTTTAATAAAGAAATATTAATCGTCGAATCACAGACTCACGTCTTGCACAATTGACGAAGCTGATGAGCGAATGTTTCTTCATGCTTTTATGCTTTCATATATTACCAAAGTCTGCTTCATGAAAATGGTCGGCAATGTTGTTGTTACTAAAGCAGTAGCCGTTTTAAGCAAGTTATCATGGTTGAGTCCACTGTTTGGAAATTTGGAAAAGGTAAGACATTGAATTTCTTCCAGTTCACGAAATCGCAACGACGAGTGGAGAACTTGAGGAAATGACCCTCTTTATCATTGTCAGCAAAACAAAAGATGTCTTTATTTGCAACCCGAAGGCTCTTGCCAAAGATGACGCGGATGTTTGCCAAGCCTTGGTAGTGCCACCTCTGACGAAGCTGCCTGAATGGTTTTTTAGAATGCTTGAATATTTCTACAAAGTGATGCAATTTCCCAATTCCAAGACGGAGAACATCTGTTAAGCACAGAAGAATCTTCTGTGCAAATTGTGAAGTAGCTATTGGAAACATATCTTTGAATTATGGAGCGTGGCATTGACGTGGTTCATACAGCTAATGCCTGGAATGACAGGTTGAGTTACACCATGAGAATGAGAATAGAAAGAATTAGAGACCTCGTGTATTCTATTGTGGTGTGAATTTCCTAAAAATTTCCACAGTTTCCAGATGTAGTTTCCACAGTTTCCAGATGTATCATTTCCACAGTTTCCAGATGTATCATTTCCACAGTTTCCAGATGTATCATTTCCACAGTTTCCAGATGTATCATCATGTGCAAGAGTTCTTCAGGGGACAATGAATGAATGATGTAGCAAGAAAGAAACCTTTGACTAAACAATGTGTGAGTTAAAAAGTTAATTTCTAAGGGCGAGGAGTTAAAAACTACAGTTGCTTAAACTCTAAGGGCAAGATAACTATTAGAATCTTTATGTTTAAGGTAACCCATATATCTTTTATACTTTGTACTTTTATGTCTTGCATAGTACTGACATTTCTTCTGCGTTCGCAGTTTGAGTAATTTGGTATTAAATAAAATAATTGTCTTGTTAAGTAATGTGTTAACCTGCTGAAAGTACAAAAAATAAATCTTTTATTTACAGTGGCGATTGTTGTGCCCATGGGCGTAGATTCTGGGGGATTCGTCCCCCTCACTTTTCAGGATGAGAGAACAACAGCTGCTTTATTCCCCCACTTTTGAGCCAAGAAATGTCAAATTATCCACTTTTAATCCTTTTGCCCCCCTCCCACATTCTTACAGCGATCTGCGCCCATGTTTATGTCCTATTCATCAACAGTAATTTCGTGCGCAGGTTATTTTAACTTAACTTTGGGGAAAGCGTTACTTGCTGTATCAACAGGTAGTAAACAATTTCTGCTAACCTCTGTATTTCATTAAATAGATGAAACCAATCCAAAGACGACCCTTTTGTAACTATTCTATCTATTTTTGCCATCTGCACACAGTTTCCTTTCAAATGAGGCATTACATGTTAATAATTTTTGCAAAAATTTCTTCAGAACAAGTGTCCACCATAACGGAAAATATTGTCGATCATACACAAAAAACAAATATGTCCTAATGGTATCCTCCAAAGTTGCCATCAATACACTTTCAAACGAGATATCACATGCTTTAAGCTGATGAAGAATGAACTTTTCCGAAGTTTGTAGGATCTAGACTCCGTCATTATGATCTTACCTTCCGATCCTAACCTTCAAATGTTGAAGATAATATTTGAGAGGTCTTGTTTTTTATTCACGTTTCCTTTGAAAAGTAATTTTCCTTAAAGTCCCATCATTTTGCTATTTTGCGAAATAGTAATATTCTGTACCGTAAGCAAACTTTTGAACTGATTATGAAAAGGATAGGAGTTTTCAGTAAAACTGAGATGATATATCCCTGCATGGTCGGAGTCATTGTCTCTCCTTGGGAAGAAAATTCATTAGTGGTACATCTTCCGTTAATGTTCTTCTGCCAATTCCTCTCTTCTTTGTTTATTTATTCAGTTTCCTTTTCCCGGTCGACAAGTTGAGGACGACTTTAATTCTGGTAACCCGTGCAAACGATACTGCAACAGGTTAGCTTGTGTTGGCATAGGTCAATGTGGTACAGGTAGAATTGAGTTCAAGGTTTCTTTAACCGATTTCGTATTTATTTGAAGTTACGCTTCAAGAAACAAAGCACTTGGCGCTACTGGTGTTTTTTGGCTCAGTCACGTAAATCAGCTTTATTTTATTGTATATTTGAGTCTCTCCATGTTATTCAAAAAGTAATTTGAGTAACTTTAGAATCTAATCTTTTATACTTGGCAAAGGACAAGCTATTTATTAGTTGTCTTTGTGTAGATTCCAGGACAGTAAGGTGTTAAAATAATTGTGAAAGGTAGCGGTATTCGTAACAGCATCCGCTTTTATTTGGTACACACCACTCCCATGATGAGGTAGAATCCAAATTGATAGATGCTGTTAGTTTGCCAATAAAGATCTAGCATAGACACCTCGTATTTTTGCAACATTGCAGAGGTTGTGTCCATATCAACACCAGGAGTTTCTAGCAAGTCCTGCTATTCAAAATGAAATTAGAACTTTCATAACATAGGGTTGTGGTTACGAGTATACGGGACATTTTAATGCCAAAACGGTCAGACAAAGTATCATGATCATAGCTTCATTATATAGTGGCGTAAAAGGCATTGCCATGTCAGGCATCCTAAAGAAAAACTCGTTTCATTGAAGCGAACTAGGGTTTTCCCTATTTAGTTTAAAATATTCCATCACTTGTCGACTCAGGTGAAGCCATAGATGATCAATGTTTATCATGTCGTGAATCGTACTCTTTTTCTGAGCTACGTCTCGAGAGATACTTCTCCCATCTTCAGGCTAATGGACTCTGGAACGTTCCGGTGATTTATTTTCCAAGACTGCTGACCTCCAAGGAAGTAGGGATCGAACCTGTTGGAGAGGTGCTGGAGGTTCTCCTGCCTCAATGCTTGGAGGGTGTCGCATCCAACGGATACAGCCCAAGCGACATCATAGCAGCTTTAAGAAGAAAAAAATTACGAGGTCAGGAACAAGACACAAAACCTCTCAAGCACATACATCTTCCTTACATCAAAAGCACAGGTTAAGCCCTCTAAAGAAACCTTCAGCAACAAAATATCCGATCTTCCTTTTACTCCAACCTCCAACTTACGAAGACACTACCAAAGCCCATAAACAAATACAACATTGTATGCAAATCAAGATGCAAAGATGGGTAGATACCTGAAGATGGGAGAAGTATCTCTCGAAACGTAGCTCAGTTAAAGATTCACGACATGATATATATTTATCATCTAAAGGGTTTTAGTTTTGTCTTTTCAATAGATCATCATTGCATGGTGACACAAAACTTTGCCTAAGCTTACTTTCTAAATTTAAGGGGTAAAAGAAATCCAAGTGATTGAGTACGATACCACTCCCTTTCTGGAGATCGTGATGCCAGATTCTTCGAGGCATCCCTCTCGGTTGTATGCCTACAACAATTCCTTACATTAATATTTCGTGGTTTGAACTGTCCGGATATGATATCCTTAGAAATTAAGCCTTCTCTTCTTTTTTTTTTCTATTATTGTTTCTGGCTCCTTCTGCGTGACTTTCTTTACCTTGTCCTCTCGCTGAGATCCATAAAGATGACAAAGATTTTAGCCAAGGTTGAACCGAAGGAACTCCCATGCTTACTCGGTTCCTTTGTTGAAACATCTCATTATTGAAGCAGAATTCGACACCCATGTATTACATTATCTATTAGTTCTTTACAAACATAACCTGGAAGTCGTAGAGGCATGTAGTATATGGTCAACATATTGGTTACTAAAGAGAAAAAGAAAGGAAATGACGAATGGTGACAAATACACTCAATTCATTTTCCAGGGCTCAAATGTGTTTTGTTTGAAACATTAAGACAACTATTTTGTTTTGCAATTATTAGGTTATTGACACCAATAAAAAATAAAAATGAAGACATGATATCAAAAAATGAAATATAACAGTAATTAAGGAGTGATTAACCCTGATTAATTCTGATTAGTTAGTTAAGATCCTATTCTTGGTGCGAATTCTCTTCACGCTATGGGGTGTCTCTGTATCAGAAAATTCTGAAGGTAAAATATGAAGTGTGCCGTGTACCTCTTTCATAATGTCACGTTTATTGTATATTATGACCCTATTCACATGGAGAGTAGTTTACAAACGTCGCGTCATGTCAACGTCGAAGTCTGTTAACATTCGCTAGATGACGTGCTGAAAAGAAACAAAGATATGTAGAGTTTCCAACTATTGAAATCGAAACGTGATCCCTAGTAGAAATTTAGACGAGTGGAATGCTTCCCTTGCAAAGTAAAAAAAATTCAGTACTTGAAGAAAATAGGTAATAAAGAAACACAGACCGTCGTTATACTGTAATAGCGGAACTGCTTACAATGAAAACACTTAACAAAATTGCGAGTATGCAAGCAGGTCTCGATAACATCATAGACCGATCATGCTAAATTTATCAGTCAGCTCTCTTACAAAGCGTTTCAAGCTTCAAATCTACAGTTTAAAACAGAGAGCAAGCAACATACGACCAATGTTTTGAGACACCAGTCGTCTACTTGCTGAGGACATCATTAAAACTTGAGGGAGAGTGCGGTTCTTACCTGCTCACCATGTTGATTTAACATACGTCCATCTTTCTTGATACTTCTCCATTTTGTCAGAAATCATTCCCAAACGTGATATAATACATACTATCCTCGTTACTCGGTTCAATTCCGGTGGCGGAATTTTACAGTTACTAGATACAAAACTTATGCTCAGCATCGCAGCTACTAACCAAGATGGACACTGACGTTGAGGAACTCTTGACTGACGTGTGAAATATTATTTCTTTTAGCAGACGTCGTCAACGTCTGACGTTGTCAGCCCCATGACTCATGTGAACAAGGAAAGTACAACTTCACGCAGACGTGACGGACGTCTAGCCTAGGGTATTAGATAATCAGAAAAACGAGTGGAACTTTCAATGAAGAATGACGTGCATTTACGAGTATTAGGGTAGCAGAAATGGATATTTCCTGATGTCACCTGCTATCGATCATAAATGAGTACAACATAATAAACTACAAATTTGGTGGCTTATATGCACGGGGAATTACTAAAGTGGTAAGTACCCGTTTGTCATTGATGTAGTCATAGAACTCATTGGCAAAGTGATTACGTATTCAGTTATAACGAACAATAAAATCAGTGGCTGTTTTAGTGAGAGGTCGACAGAGCCATGGCCCGAGGCTCCGCACCTCCAGTTTCCCCGGTTTTAAATCCTAAGAAGATAGTATGTGTTTAACTGCCCATATTACTCTGGTGGGAGTAAGTGATAATTTGAAACTTTACCCATTGGAGGCAATACAGTATCTCTGGAACTTCTGCAGGACGATAATGCTTGAACTCTATTGCAATACATGACGTCATACGGCCCCGCAAACGTTTTTTGGCCCAGGGCCCCGCGCCCTCCAAAACCGCCACTGTATGAAATAGATGATAAGAAGAAGATAATGTCAGTTTGAGGAGTAAGAGGATAACCGTAGCTAAACTATTCAAGCACACATGTCACATGTATATTATTACTAAGGGCAATTATGTTTCCGTATGATTAAGGGGCAAGAATTTGGTACCAGTGGTACCTTAAATACGGGAATAGTATCCTATATAACTAGGCTCTTACCGAAAGTGCTCGTAAAAAGCATTAAATGCTAAAAGAAGTGCTCGTTTTTTGCCCAAAAAGTGCTAAAATAATGCTAATTTTTTTAAAAAGTGCTCGTGGGTTACATAAAAATGCTCACTTTTTTCCGATTTTTTTAAACATATAATATTAAATTTTCAGATTTTCAGTTACATTTTTCAACAACATGTAACGATCAATGTTTTTTTCCATTAGTCCAACACAACGTTTAAGGTTTTCTGAAAATTAGCCATACTACTGATACCAGAAGTTAATCATTGTTTGTTGTATTAATTCATCACACTTGCTTGCAGATAGTCAACTAAGGCGTGCTCTTGTTGATCATTGAACGAGGAGTCGAGAATATAGAATACCCTTTCTGCTGCAGCCAACTTCACTGCAGATGCCCAATGAGGGAGCTGATCCTTGTGGTTGTGCCACCATTCTACCTTTCGATCTTCTGTGTTGATACCTACATCTTCAGTGGCAGCTAAGTAAGCAGGGTTCAGCTGTTAGGCTGTTGATAATTCCATCATCATCGAGAAAAGGGAAGATCCGCAAGGCCTCTACTGATTGCCGAGTTGGCTTCAGCGACTGGACGCTTACAGGACACATAAACCTCGCAGCCTTGAACGCTGACACAGTGTTATATAGTTGGACATTGAACTTTCGCAGAAACCAATCTATGGCTGGTTGAACACATGCCTTGCCTTGACAAATTACAGCTTTGCCTGCTGTTCGAGGGCTGCTACGTTTTGGGCAGGATTTTCTTCGTCGATTGCTGCCGCGATTGCATGCATGTTAGGAGAGTGGGGGGCTTGGCAGGCTCGGGCAACAACACTGAGCTTCTCATAACAGGAAAATACGAGAGGCACATCGCCTTCCAAGAAATACGTCGCTTTCACAAAGTGCTCCCCAAAATCAATAGTGATGGCGAGCTTGAGCTCCAGGTTGATTTGTCGCACAGGATTGGAAAGTATTGCTTGAAGTTGAGGGAGTAACTGTGGACCAATTTTAGCGGCTTCTGCTTCTATCAAGAATCGCTCAATATCTCCAAACTGCATTAATATCTGTTGATAGACTTCCAACTATGACCACCATCTCGTCTCACTTTATGATCTTGGTCTTTGGCCAGTCAGATCCTTCCACAACAGCTTTGCTTTGTAGCTATGGCGAAACAGGCGAATCCATACGCTACCGAACTCTAGAAGAGTTGGAATGACAAGATAATTCGCAACATTGTCAAGCGTATGTGAGAAACATACAACGTTGAGCATTTTAGGAAATATAAATGCAATCCTATCCAACGCTGCCTGGTTCACACTTGCACCATCTCTCATGGCTGCGAGCAACGAATTGGTATTGACTCCATAATCAACTGATAGGCACTGATTAAGCACTTGTGCAAGTTCATCGGCATTTACTGATTTGGAACATATATCAATTCTGACCAGACGTTGAATAATCGACCAATTATCGTCAAGGAAACGCACGATCACAGCAATTGCTTCTCCTTGTCGTGTACTTCCGTCAAAAATCATCGAAACATCTCTTGTCATGCCAGTCTGACCAGGCAAAGTCAATTCATTTTTGATTCTTTCGACTTCCTGCTTGAAAACAATTGAGAAATACAGACCAAGATGAGCACTTGCTGTGAGACGTTGGCCATTCTTCTCTAAGAGGTACCGCAGCATGTCCACTGATTGATGGCAGAGTACGCTCTCGAGCAATCTCTGCCATGGCTGGCCGACTTCCATTGTTCCTCGTGGTAGTCGTGGATGACGACGCCATCTTGGAATGAGTGTGATGGACTGGGTTTCTAGAAGGCAACCGCTGACCAATCCAAGCCTCATCGTCTCCTTTGACTAAAATGAGGGCAAAATGCATCTAGGAGGCTTTGGGCGCCATAAATAAAGTCAGATTGTGTTTTTAACACAAAATTGTACAAATAATCAGTCGAAAATCCAAAATAATGCTAGCATTGCTTTTTGGGATAAAACGTATCAAAATGCTCGCAAAGCCAAATAATGCTAAAAAAAGTGCTAACACTATCGTTAAGAGCCTACTAGCAGGCCCATCAATACATTGCATTTTTAAAATGGCGTATTGCATAGCTGACACAATTTTGATTGTGCTTCATGATAATAAGATGACATCTGTTACGAATTGATGGAGCTAGGGCTTATCGGTATTGATCATCGGACGCAACACTGATCACAAGTACTGCAAGGTGTACGACGATCTCCCAAGGAAGGGCAAACAGGTGTGGTGATCGGGTGCAACATTGTAGGCATCTGCACTAAGGAAACAGGAGGCATTTAGTCCCCCCAGAACCTTATGGTTGTGAGATTGGACAAGACGCAGTGTGTGTTATAGAGGTAACATTTCTCAACGACTAAGTGTTAGTCAGGTAAATATTGTTTTCTTGAGCATCCTATTGACTGATTATCAGTACGTGAAAAACCTACCACAAAACAGATATACAGATTATACTCGCTTATAATAGCGTTTCTAGGTCTTAAGAGAGGTTTTCCAGTCCCTGTTGCTCAACCACGGTTGTAACATTCTTTCTCACGTACATACTAAGAGAGACATGGCTACTTTCTACAATGTCATCATTAAAAACAGAGTAAAAAAGGATAAGTACGTTCATGACATTTCATGAATTACGCAATAAATACGTTTTACGCGAAATTGGACCGAAAAATGACCGGCTCAGCTATTTCTGTTGTACTTGTTTGCGAATGTGATAGGGTGGCAAAAATCATGTTTGAGAAGATCAACAGACCCTTAGCAGAAGACCTTTTTTACAAAGTAAATTAAAACGGAAATCTGGAAGCACTGGAACACAAGGTCGGGTGTCACCCTCCCCATCCTTTGTACAACAATCCCTCTTCGCACTAAAAGTTCTGCCCAGGAAAAAGGGATATCGGATAAAATCGCCTGGTAGCGCAATAGATCACATGGAAACATACGCCTGCGTATCTCTGCACTAGGGAGCTTGTCTATCAAACCTTTGTTGTGCCGCTAAAATTCTGGACTGGATCAGACACTGCTGTAGCACTCTGGTGTAACGTGCAAGATTCTTAGATGTACCGTTAGTTTCTTACTTACGAAGAGTTTTGTATATAGCAGTTGCAAGTTGGAATAGGGAAGACTTAGTAGAAAGCGGGAACTCGATAAAAAAAATTATAGAGGGATAGTGGCAGCGAAGAGGGCAATATAATTTAGAAATAATGCTGAATACAAACATAACAGGTCCTGTGCGTGGTAGCGACGTTTTCTAAGGTTGGGAGAGTATGACATAAAAATGCTGGAGCTTCCCAAAAATATAGACAGTTTGCGTCAGTTTTACGACACCTGTAACAACAACCACCTGAGCTTCACAAGGGTGTCATAAAGTAAACCTTTGCTGACCTTCAGTCCCAAAAATTTTATCTGCATGGACAATCATTTGCTTAAGGAAACTCGTATGATTCCCAGTAAAACTAATGTGCGGCGTCCAGAAACATTGATGTGCAGCTGATCACATCAAACTACGGCAAAAAGCGAAAAGAGCTTCGCACATACTTTTATCTGTTACATTGCTTTTCGGTAATGGTGCTGTTAACGGTTCAAAAAATATCTGATCTTACGGGTCTTATCTAAGCAGCAACGCTATTCATTTAAAACTGCATAATTCTCTAAAGTCATTTAAGTGTTTTAGAGAAGAGGGGATTTGAAATGGATGAATACTAGAGACATAGAAAGTATCTCACCAACGGGATCCCGTTCTCTCCCAATCTTTAGTATCCATTCAAACTTATAGCCAGTAAGGAAACAGTCTTGCTTGAATCTTTAAATGCTAACATATCATGTTAGCCAGCGAACCTCTACCCTGTTATGGTTTCTGGAAAGGACAGACAACAAGGTGGTATTTCATTCGAACAAGGATCAAACAGATGAACTGAAAAAAGTACCAAAATAGTAACATCTTATCTTTAATAGTTTGAAATGATCATCTTCTCAAGTGGTTTGCAGATTACGTTTATTACCTACAATAACATACAAAATTCTCATTTATTCAAAGCCTAAAAATGATCTATTCGTTTAAAGGTTCAAGTGCTGAATTAAATATTACCAATTTCAAAGTACGTCTATGACAATTTTTACAATTGACTTCTCTACACCAACTAAACTCAAAGTGGAAGAATAATTACGTAACTCAATTCCAGCATGCTACATGAAAATAAAGAACTCTTCAGAATGTTCTTTAGCGCAAAAATGCCTGTACAAAAGGTTTACTTTGACTTTAGACGATCCCCCGAGAAGTGAAATAAATGCTTGTTACACAACACTTCATCGTCACAACGCTCCTTATTTTATATCAAACACCAACAAGGTTCTGCGAATTGGCTAGTAACCACTGCACCAGACAAGCAAGTAAAAAAGCACATGGCAAAACACAAGGTAAATCCTACCCCATGACGCAACAGTAGCATTATCTGTTGTTTTACAATCCTCCTTTCTTATTGATACAATTTCACAGTGAACCGGTTCTTTTCAATGACTTCGGTTCCTCTACAGTTTCTTCTACCCATTAAAATATAACAGCCAGTTAACCAACGTTCGTACTGTCTCAGCCTGAAAACTAAAGGAGCTCGAGATCTGACACAAAGCCGCTACGTGTAAAAATTGTCTCATTCAATTTCTGAGTGGTTTTAGTGACGTTGAAAATAACTTAAGCCAACAGTAAAGTTGAATTCCTCTCAGCATTACTTACTGCATTTACACAATCCATCTTTCAAAGGCACAGCAACAATTAACATAAAATCCCTACGGCGTTCATGATGCGTTCATGCGGTAACACAAACACAATACTTCACTAGTAGCTATACGTTAGATGCCCTTTTGGTTCGAAAACACCGTTGGCAGAGGTGGTATGTTGTGGAATATAATCTAATGTGTATGATCAGTTACGTATATATTACATGGACCACCGACACCATGAAAATTTCACTTGCTCCTCCTCCTCATCCCAGATTACGCCTGGTAAGGCTGATGCTTTCACAGCACTAATCACGAAAATCATCACCTTCCGCTGAAAAGATCTTGCATCTAACGAATGAAAAAAACCAACATCAGTTGAGATCATCTGAGTTGTGCCATATCAGTTGCGAAAAGCAGACATTGGATCATGAAAAGCAGGGCTGTTCATCGTCGGTTTCTTGGTTACCGACTTTACGTTGTTACAAGTCTGAAAACGAACGAAACACGAAACGAACGCCGATTGTCTTACTTTCGTTAAGTTAGATACATGTTACTTCACAAGTGAAAGTGAGACATATGACTGCTTCAGTCTTACTACATTAAAAACAGGCCGACAAAAGTCTTCCGCAACACACTGCTATCCCATCGTCCCTCGATGAAACGAATAGACTACATTATTGATTCCTTTATAGACATTGGTTTTCTAGCAATTGTTATGCGAAACGGAAGTATACCATTTCTAATAGAGAGGTTATTTGACTATCATATACCTCAGAGTTCATTTACTTTTTGAAACATTCTACTTTCCAAGTGATTCAGGAGATACAAACGTCTACCAGAATATCGGAAAGGTCTCACAGTTTTGGAACTCAGTCAGTCTCGTACGTCATCAAAATTCTGTACAAATCTATACCAATCTAGCAGGATTTGCCCTACATTTGTCTCCAAAAAGCTTGCAAATTCTCCTTTTGATATCTAACGTTTTCCCATTTAATTAAGGAATCATTGAAGTTTGTTTGTTAAATTATCCAATAGGCAGGAATAGGGGTGTGCGAATCCTATCGGAATGCATCGGAACGAGGAAATTTACGGTTTGGCAAAATCAGGTTCAGGGAGTTTTACTGTCACTTTTTTAAATAGAAAACCGTCCACAGTACAATTTGAGTTACACACCCAGCTGGATTGACGGTTTTTAAATGTCCATCGAAGTCGCAGTAGTTGGCAAATTCCTAGGGCAAGTTATCAGGAACAAAATGTACAATCACTGTCTATGTATCCCAACATGCATAGCCAGTTGCAAAGGTATAAAGATATTACCTGCTGCTTGTACATTTGTTTCACATCCTCAAGGTCCATTCTTAACTCATCTGCTTCTTCTGCTTTCTCGCCATACATCTGCAAAGTTACTGCATACCGCTCTTGCAGCTCCTAGGTAAGCAAATTACAAAATTCAAAGTAAGTCATGTCAAAATAAAGGTCTACTTCCAAAAGCTTGTACAATGAAAACTTGGTAACGCTCGCCGCATACGTTTTGTATGCTAATACTTTCTATCTTTAAAAATTTATGGTATTCACTAAAAATGTTTTATGAGTCTGAAGATAGCTCAGATTTTTGTTTCATTTTGTTAAGACTGTCCAAAGATGAGAGTACATTCGTAATCGATTACAGAGCATGGAATTCCGTATATTTTCGTCAATACGCATTATCCCTGACATGTTACTGAAGGTATCACGTTTCGTCAAAGTCATAGCCTCGTTTTGAACTACCAAAGATCACGAAGAACAGACTTGTAGGAATATAAAAACGAAAAAAACTGTATCTATAATATTCTTGAATTTGAAACAAGT
The DNA here is from genome assembly GCA_010016065.2 of Carybdea cf. marsupialis auct. non (Linnaeus, 1758). Classification (NCBI taxonomy): domain Eukaryota; kingdom Metazoa; phylum Cnidaria; class Cubozoa; order Carybdeida; family Carybdeidae; genus Carybdea; species Carybdea cf. marsupialis auct. non (Linnaeus, 1758). The sequence continues at coordinate 50,652 of JAAAKL020000163.1, forward strand.
GACGGAACGAGTGATAAAATGCTTATAATAAAGATGCGAATAGCAGTTTTAATCGGGAATGTATCAAATGACATGCGCATGCATCACAATAAACCTTATTCTGTACCTGTGGGTGCCCTGTTTTAAGTAACAGTAAACTGTCCATAAAAGTAAACACTTGTGGAAATGTTTCTTACTTGACTTTCGCATCTACGGAAGAACTTGGAAACGGTTAATCGCCAGTAAGCCAAGTTGTCTCTCATCCCCGATATTCTCAACTTCGTCCTGGTTATCGTTTTATCTTTTAACATGAAAAGATGACTAGTGATGCTGTGGTCAGTTTATATGTAGTTGGTGCGAACAACGAATAATTACCTTAAATGCGGATACCTTAAGATCAAGGGGATTGTATGCATTTTCTGAGCTTCACTTTAAAGCTCATGAAACATGAGAAAATGAGGTAGCCAGCTACAAGCAGCGGCTACCAAGTAACACGTGTCGTACATGGTTGGTAGCCAGCTACAAGCAGCGGCTACCAAGTAACATGTGTCGTACATGGTTGGTAGCCAGCTACGCATACCTTGGCTGTACCTTACCACAGCTTTAAGATCAGAATACGTTTGATTCTAAACTACTGTAGCTTGCAATAAAACAATCAAATGAAGGTCACTAGTCATCCATATTATACCAAAATCATCCTTGTCAGCCCCTCGTCGCTATACCAGGCACAGTTAACAGATGCAATATTTGTTTATAATGGAATAATCTACGAAGCGATCTGATTTCTTGAGAGGCTTGAAGATGTTTACACGGTCCGAAAAGCACGCGTTTGAAAGCTTCATCCGTAGCAGGACGTTTGCAATACCCATTATTGAGGTTAGGCCCAAGTTACCGTACAGCCTCGCCAATCATCAGCTTCATATTTGAAATCGGAAAGATACAAAGTAGATCATGATGGTGTACGCTACCTTGCTACTGGCCCTGAGGATTTCCAGTTCTTTACATTGTTCCTCGAGTTCTATTATACGAGACGACATATCCAACAGTTCTTGCGCAAGTGCTGATCTCGTTCGTTCCAGCGACTGCGTCTCTTCCTGAAAAGAGAAATACAATTCAGAAACCTACAATCTTTGCTTGTATGCCTCTTGATCATTTCCCATTCTGCCAGTGGTAACTATACAACTCGATCGCAATGCAATCTCAATACAAGATACATAACCAAGTGCCAGGTATTTATTATTCCAATGTTCTTAAAGTTACCCAGTAGACTGCGAACCATTTCTCGGAATTCTAACGGGAAAAATTTGGTATAGATGCAAAAGAAAACTTACGTTTTTTCCTGCTCGATAAATTAATAAAATTGTCATATGACTACAAATGAAAAAAACCTTCTTCTTAAGGCCTACTAAAGAAACTTTGCTTTACAGAATAAAATTGTCTTTCGAAAACAAAGATTCCTTAAATCAGGTGTTAGTGATTGGTAATAACGGCAGCGCCTACTTGAATCGATTAATTGACTTTTGAGGATAAAGAAAACAATATAGATCAGGTACTGTTCCCTCCGGCCTTGAAACCTAGGTTCTCCGATTTGACTATCAGCCTTTATCAAAGCGAATTATGTCATCTCTTTTGTTAGATCTATTAACAAAACACATACAATTCATCTCTAGTTCTCAGATCTCTACTTTTACTTATAACACGTGATCATACGTGGGGAGAGACAGAGGATCGGAACTTATATGGATACTAACATGTCTGGAGCACCCCCTACCCCCCGCAGAGGACATAAATAGAAGAAATGAGGTAAGCTGAATCCTTCGTATCTATAAAAAACAAAAATACACTGGAAGATAGTACTAAGTTATCATCATCTTTCCCTCTTGGTACAAAGCTGCAGATCTTACCTGAAGTACGTGAATTTCGCCATCTCTTTGACGCAGCTGAGTTTGCAGCCGCTCCAGTACCGCAGTGGTTGCCCCCTTAAACGATGTATCGCTAATCATTTGTGAACTGCTTGTACTGCTAGTCCTTGAATGAGCAGGAGGATGGCCAGCCACGACATCTGGCTCAATCTGAATGACGAAATGAACAGGATATTCAATAAGTGAGCATGCTAACAGAGTAGTGGTGACTGGATGGGCCTTCAAGAAGGTTAGTGACTGCTATGGAAGCATGGTCCATTCCCTGTCTTGTTTATTTACAATATTGCCAGAAACAAATATAGAGCAGAAACAAATAAACAATTTGCTAAAAGGCCTCTGTTTAGTGACATGGACACTCAACTGGATACGTCCATTCCATTGGAAGCTGGAAGTCACTAATAGTATACACTGTCTATATACAGAAGATTGACATCTTACACGTCGTACTCGTAAATGTAGCGTCATCTTTCTAGCTCAAAAGTTTTCATATCTTCTCGTAACTAAACCTCTTTAGCACCCCTTTGAAAACATCCCAAAATGGCTCGCAAACCCTCTGACAGTTATAATCCCTCAGCTGGCCCCCCCTACACTTTAAGACCCGTGATACCCTCATTAACACTTTCACTAGCCTGCTGGGGCAAAAAGATCGGGCATCTCTGCTCTATAGCATCAGTTATTCAAATTAAGGAAGCTCTCAGAAATGAGATTCAGAAACAGTAGAAACTGGATACTTCGTACCCTTTGAAAGAGTGCTATTTTGCTATATTTTTCGTACTTTTTCAGATTGGAAGGTTGCGAAGGAAGTTGTCTAAAAAAATAAAATAAAATAAAAATCGTACCATCTGTTGCTCCCCCGAAGAATGCGTTTCACTTGATTGACGGTTAAGCCTGGCTTTTTCCTACAGGGAAAAAAATGCAGGTGAACACAAGCTAAATGATTGACAGACAGGACAAAAACGACCTTCCAGCTAAAAAGGGCCAAAAAGGGCCACATACGGCAGCAATTCGTAAACACCTTAGTATGGAAACATCGTTAACTCTGTACCTATCTCGGAGGGGTTGGGGGGGGGGGGGGGGATCGCCAGCGGCCATTCTGGATCTCATACCTTTTTAAAGGCTAAAGGTATGAACTTGAAATTAACTTACTTTCCTTAACTATAGCTGGACTATTCTCAATAAGATCATCAAACCGTTTGCCAACATTTACCCAGAGCCACCGTGCGGCTTCCTTTCCGGCCGAGGGACTTCTGATGGGATCTTGCACTCTTTGCAAACGTGTTGTGATTGTCAGTGAAATACATGAGGATATGTACATTGTTCGTTGAGCTAAGGAGGGAAAACCTGGCATATATCAAGGCCCTCACATATCTTCGAATAAGTGAGTCACGTGATGAAGACACCCGTATTGCGAAGGCTGTAATTGTGTTAAATTTGCATTGCCATAGCGTTTAGAACGAGAGGGGCATTAAAGTAGAACCAATCTACAGGTGCATAGAGATATTGTCCTGACAACCTTCTTGCATGGGCCAGAGACGTGGAAACTAAATAGACTCCATAAAAATCAACTTTAGGTTTCCCAAACGCGCTGTGATATATGGTTACATCTTTCAAGACCGGTTATCTAATACTGATAGTAAAAAAACCTACTCACTTTTGATTTTAAAACACTGACAGTACTACCAATGGCCATATTGATCTCTAACGGCATTATATGACTTACACTAAACATCTCGGATGAAACTCTGGAAATTTCCGCTTCGACACGCACTCTTTCCGCAGTCAGCTGCTGCTCCAGGAAAATCTAAAACAAGAAATCGTAGAAAATCCACATGTTTTCTTGCATGTGAAAGTCTGGTATCCTCTAACAAACACAACCACGACTGGCAAACAGAATGCCTCTGCTCGTCAATAACATCAATAGAGTCCTAAATAGTCATCGTCAAAGACTTTGGACATAAGTCAGTAATTTCAAAAGGGATCCATCTGAGCCTCAAGGAAACCTTTAAGAGCATCTAGACAAGGTGTTTGGTTATCGGAGGAAAGGACGAATTTGAGTCGGAATCAAAAAAATTCTCATATTATATATGCAAAATCTTGATATTGTGCTCGTCTATGTTCTCAATCAGATGCTAGATCCACTGTACAATGCAGTGGGAAAGTGCGACGTCACGATTTTGAACATTTTTGAACTAAGGGGTAAAAACTCCATTTTCATGTTACCCTATTAGTGAGAAGGTCAATGACCAAAATTGAGAGTGATGCCCTTTCCCAACAGGGAGATATCATGTTTCAAAGTTTTGAATCTCTCTAACAAAACCCTACTTTTTAATACTCGTTCCCAACTTAAGGAACCACGGAATAGTAACAGAGTTTCGACCAGAGGTTTTTGAGATTCAAACGCCTCTAGTTTAAACACTATGTACACTATAAGTCTTTGGGAAACAGCCTATTCCAACTTTGGCTTTCGATATCTCGAGTCAGATTGTACTATTTCTAAAATTTCTCATTTGTGACGTCATCACTTTCCCTCTGTATATAATTTCATTAAGATCATTTTAAAGAAGAAAGGCGACGTGTACCAAATGAAGACGTTATCTTCCTAAAACCTTGTCTCTACTTCCTGTGCATGGAATACACTTTCTGCACTGGTTATACGTAATAATATTTTCGTCTCATACCGAGCTTCACTTCAATGGTTTGATCGATTTTACGATTTTCTGATTCTACGATTTGTGAATCCCTTAATCGAACACAGATTACGACCGTAAAGGATATTCTTTTCGTGGGAATTAAATTTAGTGAATTTCACGAACTTTGACCAAATTCGCAAAATTTCAGTTCCCGCGAAAGACCATGAAAATCGCCGATTCCCGAAAACCAATTCCAACAAAACTACATGAAACCTAAATTTTCACATAAATTATTTCGAACAACCACCACGTCTTACATTGTGAGTCCTCAACCAAAATTGTTAAAAACTCTCTTAAAAATTAGCTTCCGCGACAACTGATTCCCTGAAGTATTGATATATATCAAAATAACATTATCTAGTTTCGGGGGAATGCGAGGGCCGGAGAGAAATACCATTGGACCGGAGAGGAATACCATTGAATACAAAGAGGACCACTGATCATTGTTAATCAATAACCCTATAAACTATGATATAGGTAATCCAGGAAGATTTAAGTCATCCAGATCTTCATCAACACTGTTTGAAGTGAACACTCACTATTGCAAGGTTTGACATTTCATATGAAGGTACAGAAGTGCACCATGGACTCAGATTGTGAAGCTGGTATCCTACACTTACATTGCCTACTAACCCAATTTGCATTGCTAAGCTGCAATGGGATTCATTAATTAATGGCATCTGATAGTTTTTCATTATTTGTATCCAGTAGTTTATCACATTAGAAGTAGTTAGAGCTACGACACAGTGGTGCAGTACAACAAAGCACACATACGTATTCAAGTATACATGTGTATTCCACTTCACTTGTAGCATTTTAAAATGCCTTCTTTTCCTCACCTTACCCACTGGAGGCAATTTTTACTGTTGTTGATACTGAAAATGATTA
>JAAAKL020000164.1:0-55819 GCA_010016065.2 Carybdea cf. marsupialis auct. non (Linnaeus, 1758)
TGATTCTCTACAACAACCAATAGAAAGGCAGAACAAGACCTGATTCTCTACAACAACCAATAGAAAGGCAGAACAAGACCTGATTCTCTACAACAACCAATAGAAAGGCAGAACAAGGACTTATTCTCTACAACAACCAATAGAAAGGCAGAACAAGACCTGATTCTCTACAACAACCAATAGAAAGGCAGAACAAGGCCTTATTCTCTACAACAACCAATAGAAAGGCAGAAAAAAATCTGATTCTCTACTTCAACTGATGAATAGTAAAAGACCTGACTCTTTTAGACGCAATGGGTAGTAATGAATATTTAGATCGTTTCTTAACCAGTTATACAATGTTATTTCAAAGTTTCCCTGATGGGCATAAAAAAAACACATTTATTTTCCGCCTATGGAAAACAAGAACAACTTCTATCTAGTTTTTGAATTGCATACTAAATGACGTTCTTCCCTAAGGTACCAATGCTACTCATACTTGTTTTATCAAATTTGGCGCAAATATTAGTCGGAAATTTGACTGGAATGAGTCACACTTCTAGTAGCATGCATTCTATTTCCTAAGCTCAATACACTTAATCACTTAATAGGACACTTTTGACACTAAGAATGTTGAGCTGCTTCTTCAGATATAGATGGGCGGTAGCAAGCCTCTCTTCCGCAAAATCTAAACTAGTGATGCTGTGATGAAGAACGTTTGCAAGAATACATTCCAACACATTCTAAGCACTTTAACTTAAATATCTAATCATTTGCAATACTTGCTCATTAGCGAGTGATAGTTGGGTTTTTTTAAATATAAAAAGTGTCCAAATCTAGTAAATTCTGTGAAATGTTTTAATAGATTCTCTGCTTTTAAGTTAGTAAATTTCTACAACATTGAAGCACCTAAGTTCTTCAACACTATATTACAGTATCGTTGCTTTCTCAAGTAATGTATTATAATTTATGAATACGTAGATTTTTTATTTTATGACTCGAAAGTCTAAAATAAACTATAATAATCTGAAATAAACTATAACAATCTGAGTATCCTGATGATACCTTTACTTGGCTTCTTCCCATTTATTCGCTTCCGATTGAATAGACTACTACATATTGTAAGAAAGGGAAACGAAGGCACAATTTGAACTTGAATATGAAGTGCATTCATTGCATTCATTTATATAATTCAAAAAATAATAGTATAAACATAATTAAAAACATCTTTTTCATCCATAATTGCAGCTGCAACTATCAAACAGTATCCATCATCGACAGAACTGGAGTTTCAGACTTCGATTCAACGGTGCTTGAAGGAGAATACGACCACAATGCCTGGTCGTCACACTTCATTTTTTGTCTTAGTTTAATTTCAACTATTAAAAACTGTGTACAAACGTACTTTTTTCGAAACCATCTCTATTTTTATCACCTTCAAGGTTTCCTTACATGATATTAATATAACTAGAAAATTTATTCAGTTGCTTGACTCAATCCTGTTCTCTTCGATGTGAGGCATTCCTCATTCATTGCATTTTTCTACCAGGAGTAGATGTGCTAAGAAAAGTACCCTTTATCTCTAATAATGCTCAAATTGAAGGATAAATTAATCCTAGTAACAAAAATGAGTGACTAATATCAATTAAATAATGCTTTTGATTATACTCAATCGGTTTAAAAAGAACTTAAAATGTAAATCGAGAAGAGAAAATTTGATATTATTAGCTAGAGAAACAGAAAATCTGTTACCACAGGGAACCGAACACAGATAACATACCTAAAGGAGGAGAAAAAATTGTATGTTGTCTTATGATCATCTCTATATAGTTGTGTATTTCGATATTTATAAATGCATCCCCAGGAGCAAAAAAGTAATCAAATACAATGATTTTTGTGTTATCTTATGGTATTATAATGCCTATACACACCTTCGTTCTACGTTTGATCATAAGGAAACAAAAACTACAACGTTCGCTAAATGATACATCCAAAGTTACAAGAATCTGCAGATGGTTTGACTTATCTGAAAGCAAAAGGATTTATCATTCATTCATACTTCTCTTCGTCAATGCTAAAGCTACAGAAACATTCAGTCCAGGGTTGTAACTTTTGAAACTTGTTCCTTCTTTGATCTGACTAATCTAAATGACCTTATCGTTTTCTGTTGGCATTGATAGCATATCAATCATATCTGGTGACCGGCCATCAAGGGGATAGGCAAAGCACTCCTTAATCTATTCTGTAGAACCTACAAACTAAGTCATGCCGACGCAATGAATTCTCGACTCCTCTTGAAAAATGGATACAGCTTTTAACAATCTTAAGAGTTTCATTAACTGATTTTAAATTAAAGAGGACACCATCAAAGTAGTGTAGTGCTAGCAGGATTGGTCAGCGCGAGAACTCGACTGCTTCGTATTATGAGGGCTATTGAACAGTGAAGTGAGAATAGCCTGACTTAAGTAAGCTTATCAGACCAAGGTCGTGTCAATTCTTTTATTTTATCCGTGTTTATTGATATAGCAGATAAAGTTTAATTCAGACCATCGCAGAGTTTATCGATATAACATGCAAAGCGACGGACAATGGCTTGTCTTATCCATGCAATTGATTGTCTGATGGTCTAGAGCCAGGAAAGATCGATGGATTTAGACTTCAAATCTTTGTATTTCTTGTGACAGAGAAATGTCAAGATCTCAGTTCTGTGTACTCGAAGGGAGCCGGTGTGCTGATATCAATCAAAAATACTTAAGTCGTCCAAGAGATAAGATAGTGTCTGATTTACAAAAGTAGGCAGATTTCACCTGTGTGTTGCACTGGGTGATCAAGTGCGGCGAAGGGTGGAGAGAAAGTATGAAAGGAATTTCTGCTTGCTTTATGTGCGACGGCGAAGAAGTAATGAAGCCGTTGAGTGACATTATTAGGACTATATTCGACAAAGCAATCATGCACGATTATGTAGTGTAAAATTGGGTATTTGTAGAATGGTGTCAAGGAACGTATTTATTTCTTGTTTGGAGTGTGCAAATAAATAAGTCACTTTTAATATTCAAAAATCTCTCAAGATGACAAACTTGTCTTTGTAGGGACGATTATGAGCTGTGAGAACATTTAATATCACTTTATCTGTGTTGTACAAAGTTTAGGAACAATATATAGAAAAGGAAGCAAGTATTTCATCACATCTGTGTTGTGATAATTGTCGAGCCCTTGCTTGTCTTAGAAAATCTTATCACAGAAATAAACTGTAAGATGGTTTTTGAATGAGAACTTTTTATGCTGTAAATAATGTTGTTTCAAATGGACTGATTGAAAGTTGCAAAGCAAGCATTTGAAAACGCCTGATGTGTAGCCGCCTTTGTTGAACGCCAAATTTATTTCGTTTCTTAAACAAGAGTAGAAACATGCGTAGTATCTGAATAACATGATGTAAGCTATCTTTACTTATTTTCTATTTCTTACAATCCTAAATAACTCAAGTCAATTGATAAGTATTCATACTTGGACTGAACTTGGAAATGACAGTTTCGGCACGTGACTGTCAAACTGGTTAGTTTATTTCAGGTCTAATTTAGATGCAACTTCAATTCGCATATTCTACTTCTCTATTCGCCACCTTTGTTCCCAGTCCTCCAAAGGAGAACATAGACATTTAGCGTCATGCAATTTGGAGAGTCAGCCTCTCTGTACCACGTGACCTGAACTTCTAACAACTTTTATCTAGCCAAATGTAGTAATGATGAAACTGACAAAAATATTCAAACGCACATTAAGATGTGTTGTAAAGTTAAACAATATGTGATTTTACAGTGTACTATAATCCGTTATTTAGAACATTTATCTCGGGTGAGAGAATATTGATAAATCCTGGTTCTTTCATTTTATGTATCCCCCCGCTTTGGAATAATTTCAGTATTCCTTAAAGATGCACTTTTGCACACCTGATCAGCTCAATTGAAACATTGTCTTCTGCATTCCTTCCTCTATTTCAATCAGAAATGAGAATATCTCCATCTGTATCTTGCAGTCATTCATTCTGTGATTAATATAAGCCCGAAACGGCACAAGAGTAATTTGTAATCGTTTTCAATAAGCCTCGATGTTCACGATACAAAATTTGATATTATTGGCGTGAAGTAGACTTGATTACTAAACCAGTTACTTCTGCTACACCACTAAGTGTGCAATGGAATAGCATTTAAACGATAACTGTAAAATGGTGACATCATTCCCATGACTGATGGAGGCCCACGACTATCTAAATGTAATAGCTTGGAACAAAGTGTCAGTAGGACTGGTAGGATCGTTGATTAATTCGTTAGCTACAGGCCGTTTATGGTGCTGTCGACGATTATGTCATCGAAATTGACAGAACGTGGAGGGTGCATAAACACCATTTAAGGACCCATTGTTAGAATGCCGTCGACACTTCAGCTTGTAAAGTAGGACCAGTATGCTATAGTTGAAAGAAAATAAATAAAAAACTCTGCAACAAAATCTATTCCACTTACATTTTATACGTTTTATGGCCTAAAAACAGGTTTATTCTAACTGTTTTTGTATGTGGACATTTCAAAATTGTTCGGGGGTAACAATTCTTAGGTGGTGGTGAATACTCTTGACGTGATCATCAGCAAATAACACTGTTCCATAAATATCACTGATAAATATTTCCTTCGTTCCGTTTCCAGAGCCTGAACGACAGCGGAGTGTGTTGGGTGCAGGCTTGTTCTTGTCAAAATTTTAATCTACCGTAATTACTCGATTTACGGCGCTCCCTTCGAATAAGCTCAGCCCTTCCGAGCAAAAATTTGTGATAAGCGCATCCCTCGATTAACTGCATCACTAGGTAGTGGTGGAAAACAAATATTTTTATATTATAGAATAAGTACACCCTATCTTTGATGGGACTTTTGCATCAGTTGATGACCCGGAAGACACGGGAAAACTCAAAACAAATTCATAGCTTCAAGCAAGATCAGCCATATCAGGCCAGCTTAAAACGACTGAGGTTTAACAGGCCCAATTTGGTGATCCATTTCAAGACATCACAGACAGCAGATGTTGAAGATACTGGCGCAGAGGGAATGCTTCTTGATGGTGATGATGACAACTCAGATTAAGAACTAGATCATGACGATGTTGACATCTAGTTTAATTTATTCTATTGTTTCATTTGTTTAACACTGTTTTTCCAGCTCTTCTGTGGTGTACTATCTGTTGCGATACAATTTAAATGAAGAATCCCCTCTGTCAAATTTGTGATAAGCGCATTCCCTCAAAAAATACGCACCCTCCCCATAATAAGTTCACCCCTAAAAATTGGAAATCTTTAATAAGCGCACCTTGCGGTTAATCAAATGATAAAGTTAGATGTATTACGATATATAAATATATGTCTATACTAGCTCAAAATTTAAATTATTTTGTAGTTGTTGTAGTTGCTGTAGTTGCTGTAGTTGTTGGAGTTGTTGCAGTTGTTTTATATTTAGACAATGCGTGCGTCCCCACCCCTTTTAAGAATCGCTGCTATTTTCCTGAAATGCAAAGTGATGATGAAAAAACAAACTTCTCTGTAAACTGGATGACTTTTAGGTTATTTAATGTGACGCCTAAAATTGAACCAGAGGACACAAATTTTGTACTAGATAAAAGAACAAGAAATACTTCCTACATTTTGAGTATAGAAATGCATCAAAGCAGCACTAATTTTTAATGTTACTGGTACTAAATGAACTCTTTCGTAAGTGTGTAGGGTTTATGTGTGTATTCATTCTGTCTTTTCATCTCAGAATATTTTCAATGATGCGTTTTAGGTCGTCAGCCATGTTGTTTGATATCCTGGAAACGCCTTAAGTTTGCCAAATCATTCTTTGGAGTAACATTCTTTGACGTCACATTGGTTGCTTGTGGAACATTCCTCAAAAACGCTCGTTGTTATACTTCAAAATGAATTTATGTTACAATCAGAGTTTTTGAAAGATTGCTCAAGTCCTTTATAAGATATTAATCAAGATATGGAGACACATATGGGAATACTAACCTCGTTTTTCTTGCCTCCGAAAGATTATTCCGTCATAAAGTATTCTCTCGGTGCACGTATTTCATCAGTTTCTTTTATGCTGAAATCGAAAGTTTGTTATGTCTGGTTCGTGTTCAGACTTTACAGATTTAGATGTTTGAGTGAAAAAATGTTTAGACTCAGCTCAGCTTTTCACATTGAAAGTTTCATTCTATCATATCTTTGTAAAAATGGATAAATGTCTAATACTAGCCAAGTTACTTTGAGATCAATATACATACTGCCTACTTTACTTATTTCTTCTTTTTTTTGACTCAGGTCACAAGAAAAGTGAAAATACAGAGGTGAAAGGAATCCGGAGTCATTATTGATAACGCTCGAATTCGTTATGATTTAGAATTGAAAAAGGCATTTACAACAATCCCAAGTCTCTTACTTATAACCAACTTTAAACTGTACCTTTAAACTGTTTATAAGATTTTTGTTAAATTGTTTCAGGGATCGCAAGATTTCTTGTTTAATGCACCATTTAGTAAAACAGTAAAAACTAAGGTAGATGAGGTATCACTTAAGTTAGTTGATAAATATTTGATAAACTATCACCACTCAGTACGATTTTTGATAAGAATCGATTACGACTAAGTCTAATTATTAATCAGCACAACTCTAAAATTACTCGTCAAGAAAACGAGGTAATAAATGGGAGCCCTGGGTGCAGCTGCAGAGATAAAAATAGCTACCTTCGACAAGTATAGTATATTTGTACAGTATAGTGCAGCCATAAACAAGCCATAAACATTCATCAACTCAGCAAACTTAGCTAATGTAGCGGCGGTATTTCACTTTTTCCCTCTTTACCATTGCTCAGTACTATATATATATATATATATATATATATATATACATATATAAAATAAAACAAACATGCTGTTTTATTAAAAGACTCTGACAATCAGTAACAAAGTGCTACAAAATTTGCACATAAAAACATGACATTCCACCATCAATTTAAATATCAATGGAGCAACTATGACACCTGAATGAGTTTTCTGATTCTTTATTTAGAGTAACTTTTAATATCCCAGGTAACTTTTTCCTTTTTGTCACTTTTTAAAACTGGCTGCTATCTTTTTAACTCAACACAGACTTCTGTACTAAAGCAGGGATGGGTCCAACGGTGCACGATAATCAATTTTTTGCTGAATGTTGAGTTTTCATTTTATTTCTATAAAAGAATAAGGTTGATGGGATTTATTATAAAGAACAAGGGTTTCCTATTACGTAAGATATTTTAATTAGTTTCGTACCTAGTCCTTTATATATCTCTATATAATCGTGATTTCCTGTTAAATGTAGAGAGAGTGAGTTATGGCTATCGATTGAAGTTGACCGGTATATATTAGTCTTTGGGGTTTTTTGGTGGGTATCTGGTTTTAACGCCGTGCACTCCCCTTTACAGGGGCTACGGCGGTGTTGATGTACATGGGACTTGCTGCTGGAACATAGAGCACTTTAAGACCTAATGCCATTCCTGACGTCACCAATGGCCCAGGATTTGGACCCTCACCCTCTTGAGCCCCTTGATCTGAAGGCAAAGAAAGTATCCACTACACCTAGTTTCATACTTGTAAATATTCTTCTCTTCTGAGTTACATATCTCACCATATTCATAAGAAGCTAACCACATGGTGTAGTACCAGCCTTCGACTTCACATATCCAAAACAGGATGAAAGCTGCTGATAGTAGAATAGCTCAAGTTCTATGAATTGCTTTATAGCTCTATACTGAAATATACATGGAATTGCATTTCTGTTCACTATTTTCTAATACCCTCTCCCTTCTATCCTTTTTCGTTATTCGAAAAGTTTGTTATTTTCGCTGTTTCGTGCAGTTTTATTGGTTTTCATTATTCTGGATCCGTTAATGGTAACGTACAGATAATAGCTATTTACATAGACAACACAGGAGAGGGACGCAACAACAGAAGTGTTAGGTAAGCAATGCATAAGGAAATTATTTATAATCTTAAATTGCTGACCTCGCCAGAATGAATAGAACATGTTTGTGCTATTTTCCTGTCTCACTATCGTGTTCGCGAATACTAGAAGATTATGTTTCTGTTTTTCTTAAGGTACGAACATTTTTAGAGACATCTTCCTCTAAAGTTTTCAGCAAAAGGAAGGCTTAGAAACGGTGTAGTTTTTCACTCGTCATTTTCCTCTGCTTTTGCTAGATAGCGTATTCATACGTTGACGTGATTTCGACATATGGCACGCCATTTTTCACGTTTACTGTGAGGTGTAAAGCTTCTGGTAGACTGCACGGAATCACCTTGATAACATCTTGAGCTGTGTATCTTCATTTTTAGTAGTAGCTGGTCTCCCTCTGTCTTCTAATTTCATTTACTTTCTTAAAAGAATTCAGATTTTTCTCTTTATTTACATCGTTCCTTTCTCTAGAATTTATGTACAGTTTCCACTCTTGTACAGTACCCTTGCATAAAAGAGCTCTTTTGAAATGTTTTGATTCCCCTTACTTGATGTTTACATCGTACATTTTCCTAGCATAACTTTTGTTATAAGTCATCCATGGTAGTGCTTACAGTCTTGCAATGATAGCCATTTTACAAAACTAGATACTCATAAAAGCCTTCGTAATGGTGATCACTTCTTTTCATTCTTCATAGCATGGGGTGACCGTTATTTTGAAAACACATAATCTGTGGTCAGCCTGCCACAAATTTAGTCCTAGGTAAATATTATTTTCGGGAGGTAAGTGGTTACACAAATGGATTACATTCTGTTTTGAGATTAAAGAAGGTCGAGCGTCACTTCCGCTTGGTCCAAACCGACCATGGAATGGATTTGAACTGTGATATATGTTTTTTAAATCAACCTTTTAATCGAAAAGCTTCAAAAGTAAACGTTTTAGTGCTCAGACCTAATCTTAAATAAGGAGATTTCTGTTTCAGTAAAATAGGATAAGGAGGCGGGCAGAAATTTACCTCAGACGTTTTCTCTATGGGTTGTGAAAAGGGGAGCTTTGGGAGACAAAGATGGAATTGCACTCTGTTTAATACATAAAGTAAGAGAGTTCTATTTTCTGCTATGAAACATCTTTCAAGTTAATCACGACTTATCGACTAAGATGCAATTTTAATAACAGTGAATCACATCTGAGGGAGGGAGTTTAGGTTGTGATAGCTATGCCAACAAATTGGTCTAAAATAAACAGACAGTCCATGATTAAATACATGCTCAAATCTATTCTTTGAGAAAGGAGTTTGACAAGATCGGGGAAAGAAAAGCCTTTTAACAAAAATATTCCATAAGATTACAGATTCACACTAATGGAAGATCTGTTGTAAAGTTTTACACAATCCTCTCTTTTGCTACTTTATAGCATGTCACCCAGGTATAAAATGCATTAACAGAGAGATAGGATAGAGACGTTTATTGACTTGTCTCTTGGGTATTAATTGCGTTAGCTAGTGCGAGGCCAAATCTGTGATCTTTCAAAACAGTTTCTCTATTAGGAAGTGTTCATTTACTGAAAGCATTTTCCATTTCTTATTTAAGCAATTTTGTTTGCAGTTACTATAATGATTTTAGCCTCTTCGTGTTGAAGAGATTACCTATGCCGCGTATTGCAATATCGATGGAAGGCGATATTTGTTTCGCATTTCCTTCGCAACGCTTAGCGCATTATTTTATTAAAATTATGAGCTTTAGATCTAAAATGTAAACAGTCGTGTGCATTGTGTAGAGTTGGTTTACAACAGTGTATTAAAGTATATTAAAATACCCTTTCTAGAAAGGAATTGCCCCAAAATGTAAGTAAAAGAATCATGATGTACCGTCAAAAGAAAACACACTAGCAATAAATAATTTCGTAATTATATGCTGGTTTATATCAGTAATGTAAAATACCGAATCAAGGCATCATATTAAATAATTTGAAAGGAGCCACTACGATTAAATTTTTTATCGTAACAAACCTCGCATTTCTTATCTACTTGGCCGAGTTTTAAAACTTAATAACCAATGTTCAGATAAAACAAAGATTCTCAAGTGCCGAACAGGCAGAAGGTAATCGAGCTTGGTCAGCGAAGTGAGGATGTTGTCTACCAAAGTCATAAGGGAACATGACCCTTCTGTGAAATCTGGATCTTTCAATTTGGCCTTATAATGTCACTTTGCAAGAGCTGAATGTAAATGGCCAAAAAGGTTAAATATTTAACTAACCTGAGTATTAAACCTAGACAGCCACGATTCAGTATTGGAACTAAAAAGGAGACATGTTTAAGATAAATTACTTTTAAAAAATACTCTTTCTAGTCGATATAAATGTGTGAGAATCATAATTTAAGAAACAACTTAACCATCCTTGTATTTATTGAGAGAATTAATCGTTATCAGATGTTGCTACAAATAATAAATAAGTGATTCCATATGCAAAGTCTACGAGTCGTTTATTGAGGTGCTTGACATGTTTCTTTTTCTTTTTACTTATGGTTAGTGACGGTATTCACGTACGGTTTTAAACATTTTGACGAAATTGGTTGTGCTTACGCTTGTCCCTGTAAGACCACCTTCTGCTAACGCTTCTTGATATTGCAAGCTTTATAAATGAGAGGATATTGGATTCTATAATAGCTTTCTTTAATGACATGATATTTACAGCGCATTCCACATGGTACCTGTATAAGAAAAGGTTCTGCGTTACTTTAGGAGATAAAGAAAGCATTTAGTGTCAATTCCCCTAAACCTAAATCCACAATAAGTTCGTCTTCCACAATGGAACGTCCCAAATCTTTCCAGCATGGAAGAAACAAGGATACTAGTGCTGCACGGCTGTTTGCAGGTGACATAGACTGCAAAATCTGGAATGAAGAGCTGTAGCAGGTAACTAACTCAAAGCCTATCTCAAAGTGCTGTGCCATCCAGTATCTCGAATACATTGTCCAATTTGAAGTAAGAAAATAAATAGTTTTATCTTGCCTTCAAAATGTTTCTAAAGCAAGCATTATATATCTTGCCCCTCTATATCTCTGAAAGGGATACGTAAATTAAAAGAAACCTCCTTTTCACACTATGGTATCGAGGCCGCTTTTATGTTTAGTGAAACCGTTGGTCTACTGATATTGTATTACTATTTCAGGCGTATGACCATGCCTTAAGTCAAGTATGAAGCTGCTAGAAATACACTCGAGCTATGGAAAACAAAGAGTAAACATGCACGTCATGGATTCCTTTTGTTGCCCATTTGCAAAGGCAAGACTAAGTTATTGTGTTTGTTGGTGGTCATCTATTATTGCATAACTACACTATGCTCAATGAAAACGAAATGCGCTTTTAACGGAACCCGTCTTACGAGAACATGTGATGTCTATGAGAGGGATCGGGGAACACTCCATTTTGTACACGTACAGCACTGTTCTTAAAGTTTGGCACAGACGCCAGTCTCGATGCAATGTATCCTTGGGTTTTGATGAATAAAGGCGTCGTGTTTGAAGAAGGGAGGGAGCACAAAAACATTTGCAAAGTACGTGAAAGACATATTAAACAGAGGATGGTACATGACATATATTTCATCTACTACTTTGGAACATTAGTTGGTAAATAAAAGACGTAAACTTAAAGCTGTTTGAGTGTATCAAGTGAGAGTTAGTTAAACATCAATGTCAATTACATCGATGGGAAGTTTGCTGTCTCTTTGTAGGAATGATGCGTAATGAAAGTAACACTGCCATATTTATCTCTTTACTAGCAATTGTCATCTACATTTTAATTAGAATCATACTAGACATTCAATAGATTAGTGATACTTAATACACTTGAGAAATTTCTCACTTATTTATGTCGTCTACTTACGTTATACCCTCCTGATAATTCATCATTCTTTGCACCCTAATAAGCACTGTTTTCCCTTCCCTCGTCTCACCCTGCAAATAAACGCCAGGCTGCAACGATTAGACTTTTAATGAGATTAGGTGCCTTAAGCACAATACGCGTTGGCAGCCATATTGAAATAGAAAGACAGCTAAAGAATTTCGCAGGATCAAATGGTCATCATCATTTGCAGCCATCCAGAATGTAATCCTGTTTTTGACTAGACCATTTACCTCTCACTGATGTAGAATGCCGATTTCAAAGCCTGGAACCTAATTAACTCCGTTATCTGCTTCATATACGTGCTGTTGTATTCATGGATTTTGACAAATGAATCCCAGTGCTATGCTATGCAGAGTCTCTAATGAGCTCGATAGCTTTACAACAATTAAAGTTCAGTTCAAATCGAGTAGTAGTTTTGTTTATACCATAAAAGACAACAAGCTTCCCGAGTTCGCAAATAACGAACTTGAATCACTTGTACCTATTGGCATATCGAAAATAAAGCATTGAAAAAGTTGCTTGATCAATAATGTCCAAAATATTGTCAACAAATTATTTAAGACTAAATATATTTGGTTCATCGCAGAATAGTAAACCTGTCAAAGTATTTAAGATGACCTTCATTTTGTGTCTCTTACCAGTTGTCTATTGCCTGACCATTGCAATGGTAGCTGTTAGTGTCTGTAAACCATGAAGACGTCTTCCTAGAAATCTTCGTGAAAAAGATGGAAGCCCTCATGGGAGCAAAGTGCATTACAACCTACAAGCTTTGCTATCTTAAATGAATCACGGGTTCTTTCAAAGCAATGATTGCATCTTTGAACTTAGGTAGCTGCTATTTGGAATGATAAAGCAGAATGTTTAAACACCAAATGCACATGTCTCCTACTAATTGTTATTAAATTTCACGTCATTTAACTCTCGTTATTCGATATCAAATCATTATGACAATCAAGTTTCAAAACTTTGAATGGCATTTAAATACAAACAAGAATTTGCAAGGGTTATCGGTTACAGCGGAAATTGTTCTAGTGTGAGCCCGTATTTTCAAGCTTGATGATATACTAAAAAGGATTTAAAAACATGCTTCTTAGCAACCTTTTAAGTACGTCTCTGCTGATACCTTTTTCCTATGTGACGAATTCAAGGTTTAGAATAACTTTCCTAATTAACCTGTGCAGAGGTGTAATAATCTACAGGCACAGCTTCCTCTACTTGATTGATGACAAAGAGCTCTTTTGATAATGGACGTAAGTTACACTATTGCTTGTTATATAGCGCTGAGTCATTTTGCTATGCTTTATCAAAAGGAATCGTTCGTGCCTGTTGCATGCTGGCTGCTCCGAGTAAAATCTTACACCCACATAAGATGTACAAGTCAAATAATATTCTTAGTTGAATATGGAAGTTCCAGTTCTGTAGTAAATGCTTGGCCTTTTCAAACTCAATATTGGCGATTCAAAGATAAAATTAATTCTCTCATGTTCTACTTTCCAATCTTTAAATATACATAAAACTTGGCACCTGAAGCTCACTATCTTCCCGTACTGTTAATTCATATTTTTGACAATTGATTGCTTTATATGAAATGTATGAGACTGCAGAACCCCTAGATACTGTCATTACACTTACATTTGATATCTATTTTGTGCTGTCTTCACTTGTAATGTCTTCCGACAACAGCAAAACAGTTAGCTTCTGACCTTCTCTTTTCTTTTCCTCCTTTGTCTGGTGATACAGTAGCACTCTTTTAACACTGCACACTTTTCATTTAATTATATCTAGAATTAGTGTGCGTAAAAGCTTTATTTAAAGAACATAACATAAATAGGTAGAGTATAAATGAATTGATATATAACAATTTACATTATATTTGTAGAACACCATCTGTAAGATGTCCGTATTTCGGCTGTAAAGGTATCTGTTCTATTCACGTTTCGCTAAAAAGCCTTTAAATCTGATCACGTTTATCACATTTACTTCTGGAAAGCGTTACGCCACATTTACGCCACACTACTTGTTCTCATGATCTTTTTCCATATTTGTTGACCCAATGTTAGAGTAGTGTTTTCTGTCATTCTGTCTGATTTGCTATGTTTTGTCTTTTTAATGTATTTTTGTCAATCCTTCACCTTCTTTTCATGTACCCCTTGGTTGTCCTTCAGGCAGCAAGGTTTGGAATCCAGTAACTAAAGATGCTTCGTCCTACAAATGACACGTAGATCACGGCATCCAAAAATCTACTACGCACTTCCTGTGGTCCTTGTCCTGGAAGCCCAGCTCGTGAGCACAAAAACATTTGAAAGCAAATGCGAATGATGCGCGATATATTAGCTAAACTGCTACTTAGCTGATTTATTGGTCTCTACTGAAATAATGAAATACATTAGACGGTTTTCAAAGATTGGAAAAGCGATTCCTTAGTGAATGCTTTTATTTGTCCGATTTATTCTTACACGTTTGAATGGAGTTTCAGTATTACAATCTTTTGATCCAGTTGTAAGAATTTCTTGAAACAGTCTACTGCCTTTGAAATGAGAACTTGTTTGATGAGCCTCATCTTAAATGGTTGCTACTTTTGCCTTCACTTCAAATTCTGATAATAGTATCTGCAATTTAGTTGTCTAACCTCTGTTGGATAGCCGCGAACGTGTCTCTGTATTGTGTCATTCTTCGAAAGTGTCAGGTAGTTCTTTGATTTTGAAAACAGTCGTATCATCAAAGCATCGGGGATAATCGGTAACAAAATGACCAAGGTCCAACTATGACATGTTGCATCGTCCCTGTCTTAATAATACTTTCTGAAATATGCATAGGTAATTGATCTAAAACGTAGTTATAATGGTTATTTAATAGACAAGCAATCAATTCAATTTTTGCACTCAGACCATGATTTATTACATGATCTTCCTGTACATGAGGTGGAAACATTGCACCACCCTTTCACAAAAGAAAGTAACAAAACACCAGATACGAGTAGTTTCTCCAGAGTTATCGCATGAAGGCATTTTTCAGTGGCTGATCATGAAGATGCGGTAATGCTGCGGAAAGCAAGGATGCTGGAAAGAAGCATTCAAACTAAAAGAGGCCGACGAGGGTGCGCTCCAGTTCCTTTTGTCGTTTTCGTAAGACATTAGTCATTGCTTTGAACTCTGCAATGAAAAGAAGAATACGTTGTCAGGAAAGCGTTTAAACCATTATTCATAGATTAGATGTTAGAGCTAGAGAGCGCAAAGACCATAGTTACGATGACAACAAATGGAAGCCGAGACAGAAAAACAACTTAAAAACTAAAGTCTCTTTAAAATATATGGAGGGCCAATCACGTGCACAAAATCTTCTAACAAACCAAGATACAGGTCGGGAACAGAGTTATTCATACTCCTTACAGGACATCAGATTGTCTCTGTTCTCCATGAATTTGATATATATCATATCCTTCGCTATTCTATTAATTTGTCGTTGACATTTTGTAAGGAATTAGGGGTTTTCCCTAAATTTTAATTGTCAAACTTTGAAGAAGACAAGTGCAATTGTACGGTAATGTCATACCACCGAGTCTCTAAAAATGTTAAGCTCGTAGGAAAATGGTAGAGGTACAAGTAAATGGACTAATATCACGTCAGATACCTTGTCCTTATGAAATTTGCTTTCGAAAGAAGTTCTTAAAGATTTCTTCTATAAAAAAAATACAATAACCGAACTTCGAGAATGAAGGTTTAACGGTTGATTTGTATCCATATAGTTTGTTTTAAACTTTGTAATCAACCAATAGGACACCTGTTGGTGACCTCAGTCTGCCTCACTAGCCTCACTTTGAATCTGGTAATCAAGGGAGATGGATGTCTCCTGATAGGTCAGTTTTTAAACTATTTGTTGATTACAAAGATGCGCTTATTACCATTCATGGCACTGACTGACTTTATATGGCACAGGATTCTGATGTTTATACATGGGCAAGGTATCAAATTTAATCTTGCCATCTAGATATCTTCCTTCTAGTAATTTGGATGAAAATTAAGGAAAAGTGAAGCGATTGTTAGGTTATATGATAAAACGGTACAGCCAGTAAATACTAGAACTACAACTAATCTCTTGCCATTAGCATCAGGATGTACTGTCCTAATCTTTTATGTTCTTCGTTTTAATTTACACATTTTATGTGTACTTTATATGTCAAATTGGGGATGCATGGTGTACACGAACATGGTTTGTAGAGAAATATTAGGAAGTGCTCTTCACGATCATTTTTTAAAAATATCTGTATTCTATTTGACAAAATCGTTCATGACAAATGAATCCAAATCTGTGCAGTGTATGCCGAGGTATCACCCCAGCTTACTTTTCTGTTCAGCAAAACTGACTACAGTTTGTTTCAGTCAATCCTTTTGTTTGATTTTGTTTCTTATCGGTTTTAATTTTCTTTAGCTGATTGAGTGGAAAACGAGTGATTAAGTAAGACCTCTTCCATTAATAACAGAAACAACAGAAGAAACCTCAGTGCCAAGCGTTAATTGATATGGTCTGGGAATTTTAGTTAAGAATGAGCCAACAGCAAATTCGTATTGTTAGACAAAGAAATTTAGGGTTCCCAAAGATAGACAGCCTGTTATCGTCTACAGTTATCAAAGCAGTGGGAGCATGACACCAAACCATGATAAATGTCGTCCTTCTCCAAATTTCAAATATTTGCATTTTATAAGATGCCTTACATTGAATAAAAATGTTGCAAAGAAATGATCTCTGTCTGCATCAATGAACCTACATGAAGAGCTTCAGACTTTATTTATGATTGCAGTGGCCTATTTAAGTTCCTTTCTATGTGGCCAACTTAAATACTCCCTCATTTATAATTCAATTTTTTGTGACCAACTTAAATACTCCCTCATTTATAATTCAATTTTTTGTGACCAACTTAAATACTCCCTCATTTATATCATATTTTGTGACCAACTTAAATACTCCCTCATTTATATCATATTTTGTGACCAACTTAAATACTCTCTCATTTATATCATATTTTGTGACCAACTTAAATACTCTCTCATTTATATCATATTTTGTGACCAACTTAAATACCCTCATTTTTGTTTACATTCATTACCTTTTCTAGCATTTATCCCTTCCTCATTATTTCTCTGAGCCTTCGAGTCGAAAGTTATTGTTAACTTCCCAATTACCTTTTGCAAAAATAAGTTAGTTCTGCAAGTGTCTGCTGTGTAGGATGCTAGGCCTAAGGGTTTAGAGTATTAAAAATAGCCAAGAATGTATTATCGTACAGAATTGTGCTAATATAAATGCCAGGTGGAAATGTTATGCTCTTTTCAAATGATAGCAAGGCATGATGTAGTTTATCAAAAGTTTCTGCACGAGCAGGACGACTGTTGATGTTTCACGCTACAAGGCTTTGTATGGATGCTCATCAGAACGTAATTTTTAAAAACATTAAACCATGATTACCTGAGCCAGACTATCCACGTACTGAGCTACAAGTTGACATTTGTATTTATAAGCTATATTGCTTGTACATAACGTTCTTGACATCGGATGAAATTTGGCGTGTTGTAAACACGATGACAACTGGGACGGTATATGGAGATAATCTCCTAGACTGTATTAGTAAAAGCCATGAGCCAATCCAAGGCTTTCTTAGTCTCACAAAACAGGCTTTAGGTCCATAACTGTAAAATTCATCTTCTTTATTTGCTGCCTCTTACTGCCTTTGTCGGCAGCAGCATTAGTGTATCCATCTCTTGTTAAAGTTTCCAAAAGGTTGGTGAACTCTTCCATGAACTCAAATCTACAACATCTCCAATTGCTCCGTAAATCATAGAGCCAACATGATGTCAGTAGGGGGGCTCTTCAACTACATCTAGTTGTAATCAGTCGTGTTAAGAAGAGAAAATTCCAAGTCATGTTACTGTGCGATAGCACCTAATTTCTGACCGCCGTTGCTGATAGGTGCTCACTCTGAATAGAATTGTGTTTATTATCCAGGTGCACTCTGACTGCCATCTCAAGATATATGACAGGCTCTATCTTATAAAAGGCTTGAAGTCTGAACAATCCTACTTAAAAGAACTAATGTGGACAATTACCTATTTTCCTACAATTTCTAGAACACATATCTATATCTACACATACCTACATACCTATATATATATATATATATATATATATGTATATATGTATATATAATCCATGCGATATATATATATATATATATATCGCATGGGTCAGTATAAATTATGCAAGAATAATTAATTAATAGGGATCGAACATGGGACTCATTCACCAAAAACGTCTACTCAATCAACACAATATAAAATGTGATATTTAAGTCAGTGATTTTGACGGTCAATCCGAAAATCGTACCTACTAACCCCTTTCTATTTTGTTACCTTGTCAATATTTGCATCATCAAAAACCATTTAATGGTACTCAGAACTCAATAAGAACTATTGTAAAGAAAGGCAATTAAACTAGCAAAGTGGCGCAAATGTTTTTCTTACTGCATCGATTTTTCCGTTTTTAGCAGTACGAAGCCGTAATGATCTTTAAAAAATAATGATTAAAATCAAAGCGATTGGGCTGACCACATTGTCACTTTGGGTTTACAAGGGACCCACTCATCATATTTACTCGTCATGACTCCAATTAGATGAACGTTCTTTGTATGTGGTTTGCAACATTTTCTCCTTTAATTTCGAACTTCTTTTTCCAATACAAGCCTGAGGGGTTCTTTTCTATACGGCCTGGTCTGTTCTAATACTATGCTTGACAGACTATTCACAGTGTTGGTTTCTTGCTGCAGCGTACGCGGAAGTGGCAAAAAAGTCTGGTTAGGAAATTGAAGAATCTAAGATGGTGTGTAGGATATTTAGTAAGGAATTCAGTTTCTCAAACTAGCAAAAAACAGAAGTAAGCGAGCCTCATTTGATGGTTTTGGAAGTTCTTGTATGTGCAAAAAGATTTTATTTAAATTTATTTGTCCTGCAGAAAAGAATTTAATTCCTTCACCACTTCGTCTCTCATAGACGCTAAAAGTTGAAAACAAGGAAATGAACGCGGGTAAAATAGATTTGGAATGTAACACTGGTTTATTTACACTTTCTAGCAGGTTTGAAAATAGGAAGGCAACAGATATTAGTAAAAACGTCACAGTGATAAATATCATGTGAAAAAGACAGTCTTCTTTAACGTAATGCTATAATATCTATTCATTATAATCAATAAAAGTTGGTAGACTTATTAACACTAGTGTATTGTTAAAATAGTCACCGTTTTAAAATATTGTAATTTTGAGGTGCTTTAAAATTTTGGGAGAGCCAGTTCTTCCGCGACTAGTCTTTGCAAGCCGCACATTTCTGAGATATGAGTCATGGTAAACAAATATGATTCGCCAGCCCGATATATATAGTCATGCTTGTTAAAAGACCAGAGCTATCCTTCAAATGGCAAATAATTGTAGAATCATTCTGTTTTCGCACCGTCAATTCTTCAAGTGAAGGTTACAGACTGTTGTTCCTTGACTTCTGGTGGCTACAAATGATCACTCTATTCTCACATTGTTAATGTCAAGAATGCTGAAACAGAGCAGGTTTACATCATCCAATATCTATCCTTTCATGATACAAATTAATATGTTTACTTCCGCATAGTAATTAGAAATTAAGACAGGTTAACATTAGATCCACGCAACTTTGAAATGAAACTAAGGGGAATAATCTTTCAAAGATTTTGCAAAGGTAAAGATACTCTTTGAATATATCAATGTAAGAATCAATAAATAGAATCTTGAGAATTTCCAGCTGCTCAATGTACCTGAGAGATGACGATGAAAATGGGGAGAGTAGAGTACGTTATGGCCTGTTGTCGGATATAAATCATGCAAACACCAGTCAATTTTCAATCTGCACCCAAAACAGGTGTCTCAGCAAAATTCGTCTGGCAAAGAACAACGTCTTCAGCATTCGCTGTCGCCCTCTTCACAAAGCCAAAGCATGTGTTTATTTCATAAATTAAGTGCCTTATTATTCAGTAAGAACGCAAGCCACTTACAGCTAGAGTTCAAATTGAATAGGGCGTATGGAAAGAAAGAAGCAGTGTTATGGAAATGGCCTTGTTGCTTGTATCGAAAGAGCTCGTCCATTGAAAAGTTCATCTGCGTCGTCAATAATAGTTGATAGCCCTTTCTATGGCAAGACAGCGTCAGTTGCTCTCGATCTTAAAAAGATGTTATCGGAATTCCTTTTGGGAGCTACTTACAAAGGGACTCCACTGTTGTCAATGTTTACAAGTTTACAAGCATTGACGAGCATCATGATCGCCAACAATAGGTATTAAAGATGTATACAATGGCTTGGAATCTACACTAAGGTTAGTTTGATGACAAACTAAGCCCCACAGCTGAATACAGATCGATTGAAAAAGCCGTAGGGGGCGGCTTTTATCCCATGAATTTATAATTGAAGTCAAAAAGAGCAACCAGGCCAACCATATCAATAGATATCAGCCATAGATCATCAAAATAAATTCTGTTCTTGTTGGAAGTAAAGTAGAGAATACAAGAAGGCTTGAAATGCTAGTAATAGTTACCAGTTCAAAGGCAAGCAAGGAAAGTGTTTCCATTTCAACTTTTGAAGTCTTTGTAATAAAGACGTATCTAAGGATTTGCTTAGTCATCTCAGTCTTTTTATTTTTCAGTTCAATCATTATATACTTTTAATAAAAGAGATCCACAGTTTATAGCTACATTTATAGTGCAATTGTTCAACATGACTTGTTTATACACTATACGCTACTACGTCTCTCTTTGCTTTTTAATGACGACAATCCTATAGATATACTCGTATTACTATAGGAGAGCCAAAACAGATAAAAGTGGATTAATGTATGCAGCATCTATGCAGAAAATTCTTATAAATTACTCATACGTTACGTGAGTTTTATGCTAACGATTTAGCAATATACTGACTACCCAGCGGCGTGGAAAGTGTATCACTTACTTTAAGCAGAGGGGCCGTCTGCATCAGCTACCTTCGTCAAAAACTCGATTTTCTACTCATGGCAGTATTCACAAGTATGTCCATCTAAAGTCAAATAAATAAAACGCCTAAGGATCATCATTTTGATTTCAGTAATATTTATCTTAAGATACAGATAATATCTTATTTTTATGGCATACAATTCTACACATTCATCTTCGTCATGCAATGTTTTTTCAATTCTCGATAACAGTATTCTTTGACCTATGAACTGCACGTGAACATTAAGTTCTCTGACTCTGAGGTTATTATATTAGCATACTTAATGTAGCATATATTGGCATATAAATTGGCATCCTAAACCCTCAAATTGTCCTTTTGTATGTAAATGTATACATACACGTTCATTCTATGCTTTTATCTATATGTATTTTAATGTCTGAGGTGGCTTATTGGGCATGAAACTGAACGAGGCTGTTCTCTGGAAATGCTGGTGAGAAATAGGACTAATCTTTTCTAACTGACAGAGCAAGGAAACATTGTCCCGTAAGTATTCCTATTTGTAAAATTAAGTCCACATTTCCCAAAATTGACTGAGCAATCCGCCACTATTGGATTGCAAAACATGGAAGTTGGTAGTGTTCTCGCTAGTGGGGCACCCTTAATGGAAGGGGACACACTGTGCCCTTTGATGTGTCTCTCAATATGGTGCTATTCAACAAAATCTCGATGACCTGAGGCCTTTCAGTAATGATGGGGATCCTTGAAATCATGATTATTTGTTGAAGTGGGTAGTAATGCATCTCATGAGGGCTTGGCCTTTCAGAACTAAAAAAGTAATTTCCGTACTCGAAAATAGTCTATAAAATAGTAACCGACTCCGTTCAGGTAAAGTTCATAGAAGGAAAGTATATTTAGCAACTTATATTTAATACAGGGTATATTAAACGGTATAGAGATCCAACAAAAATGGTATTTTCACTCTTGTGTGAAAACGAAGGTATTATTTGTTGGTAATTTTGTTTCTTAAATTTTGTAAATATGTATTAAGAGAGGATAGTTGTATGGTTGCCAGACGAACTTTGCTAGCTACATCGATAGAATCTTGTCTCAATGCTCTGTTCCGCACGACATAAATATATATATATATATATATATATATATGTTCCCCTCTTTTTGTACCACAGTTTAGTAGTATTAAGCTCTACTTTTTGTATTGTGCACTCTAGCAACGGTATCAGTACTTGTTGGTATATATAGGATATATATATTTCTATATATGTATATTCATTAGAGAAATATAGCAGTATGAGTAAATTTTAAGATCACGGATTCATAAGTAGGTATAACAAAGAATTTTAAAGAATATGTATTCCGTATAATGTCGAATGAATAATAAAGTAATGAGACAATATATTCAAATTTGTGCATGAGAGGGGTGTTTTTTGTATTCAATTTGAGTTCTGATGATAAATATTTTTTTCCCGTTTTCGTAAGTCCACATAACCATGCATTGTCTACCTTAAAAGGAATTTTGTGCTATTTTTCATCTTGGTTCTTACGTTTTTCCTACAATATCTATGACAACTGCTGTCGCTTCTCTATCTTTCCTTTATCTTAAAGACCATCAGATTTATTAAGTTAGTGATTGTCTCTTTCAATTATACCAGAATGCGTAATCTACCTCTCTGATTTATCTTGATTGTAATAATGGATAGCACTGTTTACTCTGCGCATGCCCACTGCAATAACAATGGAAACACGTGCATGTTTTGCCACATAAGAATGGTCAATGCCTCATAGCGATTGTAAATTTGTATTTGCTATTGATCGTACAACTGGCCGTTCAGGAGACATCAGATTTCTTGCAACCTCAATAAAAGTCTCTTTTTTTTCTATATTGACACATAAAAGGGTATTTTACTGCGTAAATTTGTTTGTTTTTTATTGATACATCTCTCTGTTTTCCTATTTTGATTCGTTTCCTAAACCACGTCTTAAATCTATTTTTCTTGTAAAAAAATCCATTACTCACAGTAGACGCATAGTCGATTTAAATTCACCTCCTGGCAAGGGTGCAAATTGCTGTAAGAATGTGGGAGGACAAAAGGATTAAACATGGACAATTGACATTTTTGGACCTAAAAGTGAGGGGATAAAAAAAAAGCGGTCGTTCCCCTATCCTGAAAAGTGAGGGGGACTACGCCCATGATCCCGGTAGATGGCTCTAGATTTGGCCAGTAATGCTTTCTCCTACAAATAGCAAAATGTCAATCCCATTGCACAAGATATGATCATCAATAACAGAAATGTCTTATTCTTGATATTTAGATTTTGTAGTTATCATTAGAGATCATTCAATTTATATACTGTTGAATGGATTGAGGTCCTAAGTTAATTTTTTCAAATCTTATCCCTCAGTCTTCACATAAGTGTTAATCTTCCTTATTTTTTTCAAGGGTAGTTATTTTGGAATTTAGTTTGAAATCTGACTGGAGGTAAATTGCTTAAACAGATAGTATAAATTATCATCCTTTCCAATTTTAAAACTTTACAGCCATCTTTGAAACCTTCTAAACTATTAATTTAAACCAAAGTAGATCATATATCATATCTATTAATACTCTCTTTGCTTTAGTAGATAAAGCAAGATTTTGCAATGGAAAGTTAATAAATAAAACTAGAAAGTGTAGATGATGATAACGACAACAACATTAAAGGTCACACAATTTTCTAGTAGGTTGCTTATGACAATGATGATAATAATGATGATGATGTTGATGATAAGAAAAAATTGATTGAGGAAAAACTCCTCATTTCATTATTTATTTATTTTCACTGCAATACAGTATAACAGATATATTACATACTTTTAACTTCTTATTATATACTAAGTAGCTAATAAGATAGAATATAGAAAGAAACTTACATTCTATGGGAATACAACGTAGCAATAAAAACAGAAACAAACATTATTTAAGACAACATTGAAGCCTTTTATCAGAAAGTCAACTGGGGATTGCAATCAAATTGAATGTAGCATTCACTTGTTTATCATTGAAAATAACCACACGCATGCGCGTATACAGAGAACCTGATTAGAGAAAGGAAAACTCGAAATCGGGCCACTAAAACGTCTGAAAGTCCTTGAAAACTAACACAAAAACAAAGCAATAAACGACAAGCTCGCCCCCAAGAAGAAAAGTAACAATTTGAAAATTACGTATTTGAATCAAAAATACTTCATCACAATACACTAACAAGATGATGACATCGTTTCTTCTTTCGTTTAACTATGTATATTGACAATGTGCTTTAGATCTTTCGCTTTTAATGCTTTGTGTTCCTTGGTCATAAATTTTCCACGTGCCTTTAATAGTTTTCAGGCACCTTTAAACCATAGTCTAACAGTTTAGGATATGGTGGTAACCATGGTTGAAGAAAATAGATTCTGATCACATGGGGAAATATTGTAAACAATTGCTTCTCAAAGTGGAGCTACTTCAAGAGAATTATCTCATGTTGACAAAGTTACATGGCAACTGAATACGTCATCGCTAATGGGTGTGTCAATAAGGTGAGGATTAGTTTGCAAGTAGATAAGGTCAGCCGGTCGTTGTAAGTGCACTGGCCGTATTATCACTCTTCCATTCGTAATACTGATGAATCCACAACTTTAGTTTTTCAGGATGTTTCTTATCCCCCCCCCCCCCCCCCCCGTTACTAATACAAATCCCATCATATATAACGTACGTAAAGAGAACAAAATAAGATTTTTGACCAACTTGGTAAAAATATAATACGTTGCAGTTGTCACTACCTCAAACAATGATTTGTTTAACTGACTCAAGTTATTGTCGGGTAGAAATTTCACTGGGACGCTATAAAATACTAGAATTTTAGGGTACATACTAACCTAAATTGCCAACTTATACCAATATAGAAATGTTCTTGCAAAGATGTACTTTCCTTGAATCCCTTCGCAAGAGTAGATACTAGTACCCTAACCCGTAACCCTAATCCTAACCCGTAACCCTAACCCTAACCCTAACCCTTAACCCTAATTTGATTCTATGAAATAACATCTATCGTTAAAAAATCCCTCTAGAAAAGTACGTCTTTAATTATTCTAGGAAAGTACATCTCTAACGTTGTAGCATTTTACGCGTTCGCAATTGCTCTGGCTTGAATTTTGGGTGTTATCAAGTTAGCCTTGGTTAAACAGGTAGTTCAAAGCCTGCAACCGTAGATCTCAGAGGTTGCAAAAAACTGTTTTTGTACAAAAATCATTATCTGGGTATAGATATTCTCTTTTAGTGTAGTGAGACATTCCGTTAGAGGTCTTTGCAAAGTACTGTAAACAATCAAATGAATGAAGTTGTATGCATCAGTTGCAAATCATTTTGTGAGTGAATATCCCTTTGCGTCCAAGGTGTCGCTATGTGCTAAATGTTTTGAAATCATATTGTAATAAACAGATTTAACGTACATTTGAAGCGCTACTAGAGAAAAGTGAAATCTACCGGGAATCGAGCGCAGGCCCCTCGCAATCTCAGCTTCTTACCAGCTGGCCTATGGTGACCGGTAATAACAATGCTCACTTTTTCCTGGTTGGCACATGAACCCCCCATTATCTACCGGTGGACATCGATGTCAAGCTCTACGCAGTTTTAAGAAAAGTTAGTATTTTTAGGTATTGAAAAGCAAACTAAATGGGGCTAAATAATAAGTAATCTCTTTTAAAGATATTTGCTAGATAGTTCGTGCAGACTCTACTCTGATAATTAACAGTAAATTAAAGGGCATTCTTCACATAAATTTTCACATTGACACTTTTTTAGGTAGAATCTGTGTTTGTTGGCTCAAAATTTGAAGGGAAGAAAGTGATTTCATAGGAAAGGTGAAACTAGCACTAAGCAGTGTATTTAGCACGTTCTTTTTTATCTCAAAACTGAGCTATACTTTCGATAAATTAATCATGAAGCTTCCATTAGAGGCCAGAACGTTCTGATGACATGAGAACATTCATATCGGTAGGAAGTATTGCTCCTAGAAACATCGAGTATGTTGTATTTAACGGTTATCGACATTATCAATACGGAACCTATTGCTAACTTGTTAACTTTGCTTCAAAATAGAATATAGTCACATATTAAAACATAATTAATCAAAGCCTATTTGTAACTGTTATCTTTTTAAAAATCGATCATTCTGTTTGTTGGAAAAATACCTTGTTTTATATATATTTTTTCCGTCAGTTTCTAAATAAAAAATGTATTCTAGATGATACAGAAAGGTAAAGTAATTCATTCTACTGCGATCGTTTATTTACCAAACAAGTAGCTACTGTATTCTTTGCAACTGCAATCTTATTTACAACCAAACGTAAAAATGCACGCATGCGCTTTATATCAAAATATCAAGGCACTGATAAAGAAGATATGAGGTGCTACATAAACCGTGAGTTTGTCTTCTTTTGTTCCAATAAATCTTGCTTTATTTTTCCAGTACGAGGAATTGCTCCAGCAGTCAAACGGCGTACAAAACAATCTCCAACTCAAAAGGACCCCTGCTATTCTATCATTTAATGCCCAACTTTGTCAATCATACCCCGTTTGATTCTGTTTCTGTTCAGCCAATTACTGTCACATTTATGAATCCTGAGGTAAAATTCTTACTTGACAATCTGATGCTGTGAACCACTTGATCTCCCCTTTGATTAACGTAGAGGTATCAGCTGCAATCCAGATTAAATGGACAAGTGTTATAAACCGTATGGGCTAAAGATGACATTAACATTTCCTATTTCTTGTGGATAGATTTGTTGTTTGGTAATATCAGGCTCCGTTTCTACAAACTTTATGAAGTATTATGAAGATTAACTGTTTCATTCACGGTGATTTTAAAAAAGCACCTCAGTAATACATCGATTATTTAAATACTGATCCTAAGATATTAAGAGAAGGTCAAAACATACCGTTTCTGCAATAAGTTACCCAATTTCTAATTACATTCTAATTACTCTATTGGTTGATATTGATATTAACACATATCTTTCTCTTCCATGTTGTTCTGCAAAAATATCATCTGATGCAACCCTAAAAGTGTCCCAACATTGCAAGAGCCTCTGAGGGAACAGGGGAGCCAAACTAGGGTACACATCCAAATTACATATCTTAGTAGAACGAAGGATTCTGTGTCTCCTATAAAGGCAAAGTGATGTGAAGTAAGCACCATTAGGTAAAGTAATTTGCTCGTTTTAGGTTTTGTGATAACTTGCCAAACTACAGAAATTTCCTTTTCGTGTTTTTCGTGTTTTCCCTACCATTCTCAAAGTGCAAGTTCAATAATCACAATGGCAATGGATTTTCCCCACACTCGTTCCCTCGATATCTTCAGAAAGTGAGACTTCATGTGTTGCGATCCAATCCTCTAAAGACCCATAAATATTTGAATAAAACATTATAACTGAGCATCAAATTGAAGTTAATAAACTTAATTAAGTACTTAGTTTGAATCCTACTATTTAACCATCACCAGTCAATTGCATCGATCTTGTTCATTCAATTATTTTGTACTTCTGGCTTGACAAAATAGAGTTCCTTGTCTACCTGAAACTTAACATTGATACCTAGCCCTAGACCAATCAAAGAATGGTTGGCCTTTGAGTTGCCAAACTAGCAGTAATTGGATCGATTGGATTACTAGGAGATCTCTTTGAATATTCCTTTTAATGTCAGCGGCAGTTCACGATGCTGTTCAAATGTTAACATACAGTGTCTTCGTCAGGCAGACGGGCTATAAAGGAAAGGCGCAGCGAAAGAACACCCTAAGACTCCCCTTAAGTTGATTGAAGTTCTTAAAAAGATTAACACATCATAGAGACCACTTGATTAGCATGAGTTACTTGCACATTTATTGCTATCAAACATCAACAATACTAGTTCATTTTAGGGTTTTTTGGTTATCAAGTACAGACAGTGTAACTTTAATAAAAGCCTGCTTGGTACGTTTATATACAGATTGAATGTAACATTCTGCCGTTTATAAATATGCAATTTCTGGATGTGACAAAAGCAAAATGGGGTCGTGCTGCCCTGGAGCATATTAGTTGTTCTTTAACAATATAATCAAAGCCGTTCACAAGGATTAAGTTTCACTTCATCAATCTCTTAGTGAGGGCGAGATAACTTCTCATCAATCTTCATCTATCTACTTATGAACTTTAACTCACTACAAAACAAGATCTGCCAAAGAAAACATCACTCACGCTTCACTCGACCTTGACACTTACTATTGCAATTAACTTCAAACCAGTACTTAATAAGCTCGCAAACATTAATCCGTTAAATTTAACTACAACTGTCTTCCTGGTAGCTGCGCTTTGAGTCTTTATGTCTCTCTGTCTGGACTAAAAATCGTAAGTGAACAATTTTACCTCTATCTTACTTTTCATGCGAACCACTAGTTTGTTATCATTGCACCTGAAGAGGGAAATAATTTGAGACGTAAAGTTATTCCCCTCTAAATTTCTATTCTACAATTTTCTTTAAAAGGGTTAAGTACTCTTCCAGTAGACAAACTTCCAGTAGAACAAACGACCGTGAACAATAAAGGACAGTAAAAGAGCCCCCAGTTCAACCAAATCTGAATTACAACCAAGACGTAATGAGTGTAAGGCGAGTCGGCCCTCTGTAGTGTTTACTGTTTTATACTCTGATTGCGTCTTGACTTCTAATAGGCAATCTTCTCTTTATTTAATAGAAGTAAATTCGTACCCTAACGAAAACGCGCCTCGCAATACAGAAAACTGAAGTACGAGACAACGGCTCGCGTTAAGACTGTTCTTTGATCGCTTTAAGAGGCCTTGCCTACTAAGACGGACAAAGCAACTCATCGGGGTCTCTGATTGGCGTACGATGAAGAAAGCACCATAGAAGATTTCAATGTTAACACATGGCTAACTGTCGCTGTATACAATACTCGTGGATACTGCGTATGTTCGGGACATTAACTGAACGAATACTTGGGTCAGTTTAAGTATTTAATCCATTTTAAGCCAACAATTCGCAACCAGTATAACTATGGAAAGAAAACCAGCCCATTTTTCATTTTTGAATACACAGTCAATCATCAGCGATAACAACGATCGGGTAAGTGAGTTCACGATATCAGCAAACAGTGGTCATCGAGGAATAGTCACCATGAAAGCAAGACGTGAATCTCCTAGTGATTCACCTCTCTCATTGCCAAGTCAAGAGGAGAACCCTGCGCAGTTTGATATGAAGGTAGAACAGGAGTCATTTCCTGAGAAGTCGAGCTCTTATACAGGTAGAGTCACGTCGACGTGCTTTTATTTATATTCTAGTTACTACTTTTGTTTTCCAGTGTCAGAGATAGAAGGAGTTTTAGAGAAATTTCTTGGCGTTAGTTGATAAAAGCTTATTCTTCAAGTCGACTTTAAACGTAAAGAGTTTGAAAGTAATTGTAGAGTAGATAACTATCTGACGTTCGATTGAGGTGAGTATGAAGTAACTGTTCTTCAGAGAAGCTTAAGTTAACTGCACTTACTGAAGCTTCTTATCACAGTAGTAGATCAATTCTCTTCGTTGTTTGCCTCTTAATTACTCTGTCAACTGGCAGGAGCACACAAGGACGTTTAATGAAATAAACTGCATGAGGTCCTTGATCCCGGTATTCAATAATCCATGAGATTCTTAATATCATTTTCTGGATGGGTATATATGAAATGATACATACTTAAATATTATGTCATTGAAGCGGAATATGTGTATCCCTCTGCAAATCTGGGACGCATTATCATCATGCGCTGCAAATGTTGATAGTACACTGTACTCTCTCATGGCCTCAAAGAGGATGCATCACTATCACTTTCGGAAACCTAATAAAGAAAGAAAGACATGTTATATCTAGGCGCTCCAACCTTCAAACCAAACACAGTCATGCTAGCTGTATACTTCCATAGGCCTGCCATCATCCAAATCTTAGCATGACTATTGTGGCTGCTTGAATTAACTTGAACTAAGTTCTCATTCACCAAAGAAGCGATGTGTATACTAGCTCGTAGAATCTGAACAACTGTCTAATGTTTTGCATCTGATCTTAGCTACTCTAAAGTACATGATCTCGTACAAAACGTTCATCTGCAATGGAGTTTGTCGTACCACTTGATCTTTGAGATCAGCTTCTGTTCACGTTAACTGCTTCCTATTTACGTTTTACCTCTTTCTTCACGCTAGTAGACACGTTAGATGGTCCATGAAATGATCGTTTTCTTGTCAGCAGCTACAAAGTATCAGAAGTCCCCTTTAACTGAATTTAGACCAATGGATAATCAATAAAAATAAATTAACCTCAATTTTATTGCTGTCATAATCAAGCTGAATCATGCTAACCTTTTTAAATCAATTGGAAGACCCTTGGTGTTTCCAATGTCATCTCTTCGTACTGATTTGCTCTATTTAACTCTCCACACGAAATTGAACTACACTGCTTCCACTAATTAGCAAACAAAATTATTCAATTTCGTACATTACTAGCTCACAAGATCTCAATTTCTCAATTTGATTAGACTTGTTAGCATCGTCCCATGACATAGTTCCTAACGTGATAAGTACCTCCTCTTAAACACTACTCTTTAGCAGTTGGATATTGGCTTAGCACGAGATAGGAAAGGAATATAGGCTAATGAGTCAAGGATGAAACGCTGCTGGTTTACTGCAAGGCATCACCTTAGCACAGTCTGTGTCATGGTATTCCTGTGATTAATTTTGTTTTATAAAGACAAACTTCTCTTAGATGATCTCAAGATAGAGTTGATACTAGTCAAAATGTCAACGTTTAGTTCTTACTAATCAAGTCAAGGCCATTCTTTCAGCCTGGAAATGTTACAGTAATTTCATGCATCGGTAAACTGTTCGGTGCTATTTTTCAAAATTTATATCACTGCCGATTTTGAAAAGGACGTTATTTTATTGCTCTTGTAAATGTAACGACAAAAAAAAAATATGACCAACATTTGGCAACAATTCACTGTCTCGTCATAAATGCCCATCGAAAGAACGCGTAACTCTCATTATAAAGAGGCTGCTAATATACATTATGTCAACTTCAAACAACTAAAGCATCATCAAAAAGTGTGCCATGGCTCTGTCAGCTAGTTCAAATCCTAAGTCATCTTCAAACCAGAAAGATAGTTTACTTGTTTAACATTCTTGAAAGTCATTGGAAATGTTTCATATCGTCATTCAAAGGTTTGACTACTTCCAAGTATATACAACGTTGTTGAATCCTCCAATTAGAAACATCGAGTAATGAAAAGAATTGGAAAAGATCATAAATTTGATGGCTTTTATAAAGAAAAACATTTAGAATCTAATCTTTACCTAAATGAATTCTGTCCTTTAAATTGATATAAATATATTTGTATTTTGCTCAGTGTGATATCTAAGATCATAAATTGTTTGCTTATATCATGCATAGGGTGTTGATGTAAAATTGTTCCTGTCGACTTATGCGATCCAGAGCAGTAGAAATTGAGCTGCAATAAGCACCGTTCGTTAATGTCCCGGGACATAGATGGTACTCATTTAAATTAGGACGCAGAGATAGGAGCCAACCATTTGTTAACTGTAATCAAATTCTTCTTTTCCAAAGGGGCATTTTACAGCGATGGTATTTGCATGAGGTCGGGTAATAGAATCAATTTGTGGCTAACGTTAGTCAAGTACTGTTTTCAAAAATTTATTCAAGTGATGTTAAATTACAAACGGAAATGACAGATCGAGTACATCGATTGAACAGCGAGTTCAGTTAGAGCATCCGTGACCATTTAATTGCTCGCTTAAAAATCTCTTCTATTTCGGGAGTGTAGAAGCTATATCAAAAGACAAATGAATGTTAAAGCCGACGGAGGACTCATAGCTTGAAAATAACAAATTGTTTAATAGTTATAAGTGACAGGTAATAAGGTACCCTACTTTGTTGTAATGCAGCTGTTTGAAAGATTCAGGTATATTTATAATTACAAATATTTTTTAACTCGTTAGTGTAAATGGTTGCAAAAATTTCTTCGCTGAAACTCAACTTTCATAAGATATAAAGTGCTGTTAGATCCGAAAGTGGAAAACACCAGTACCAATATTTCCACCAATTTAGTTTATAAAGCTATCGCATCTTAAATAATGAGCGTCTTCGTTATAATCTTTTGCTTGGTAAAAATTGCAATGTTTGAGGCAAAAGTCTTGACAGACATAAGCATATTTTACGTGGTTAGCGTTCCTTCATTGACACATATATCTCATTGACTGTCTTAGCCTCTAGTGTTGCAATCTTCATTCAAACATAACAAATGTCCTTTCAAAGGAATTGATGTTTCTTTTAAAATGTGCCTAAATATTTTCTGCAGAAAGGGAAACGTTTTTAGACAAAAAAAACTTCCATATTGATATTGGCCCGCGATTCTTAAAAGTTATGCAAAGTGAAGAAGACAGTTTGAACTTGTTCGATGGCAGCATTAACTTACATTTATCTAAAGAAGCACCTAAGTTTAATTTCTACTGTCGTTTCTCAGTGAACGATTGTTGTGCCATTTTGAGTAGCACTCAATGGAATTTCAATGTCACGCAGTAAAATTTGTTTTCGTTTTCTTTTCCATAACATTATTATAAGACCAAATGTGCAATAGCTGCTAGTAGCCTAAAACAGATATTCGTCAACGATTGTGTTTTCTTTTGCTGTACATGAACTTAAGAGTCTGCAGACAATCTTCAGTCGTGCCGGCAATGATGACCTCTTCCGTCTCAGTGAACGATATGGGCGTTTACCATGCAGAAGAAAAATTGCTTTTCTATTTTATAGACAAGTCGTACATACACATTTACCGACAGAGGTGAGGGTGAGAAGGATGTTGATTTACTTAAGAGTGCATTTTTTGAACTGGAAATATTGATACAAATTTTGAACAATCTCTTTGTCTACTGTTTAATTTGTGTCAGATTGTAAAACATAAAAATAATAAGACTTATCGTTAAGATACCTACTATCAACGCCAAGGTTTTCAGGAAGTAATTGGTATTGTGTCAGCAGTTTATATTTGGGTAGATTGTCTTAATTATACGATCTGCTTCAGCTCATTTAAAAATGAGAGGAAATAATATAGTTTTGAAAACATTTAGATGACTGACTTATAAAGGGAAAAACATTTCACATTTTTAGTTACAGATGAATTGAAGTTCGTAGCTAGCTGATTCTGAATGTCATCTAGATATCAACTGTTTAAGACATGAAGTTACTCATGTTATGACTTTACCTATGAAATACTTATGACATTCTATCATTCTTAAGTCGTTCCTTATGCATAAATTCTATCCAACCCCAAGAGTTGTCTTGTCATAAGTAAACCGACTTCCTTCTGTCTCTAATACAAAGTCTTAAGGCGAGTTCAGTTTCCACGATATAGCTTTTAAAATGGGAAAACTCGGTTAAAATCTTTGACTGTCTGCGACAAAAGGAAATGTTCACTTACACTGTCAAAATGAGTTAGATAGCTGATAAAAATACTGCTTCTAAGGTTTACGTCTCCATTACGTCTTTCAGAAAAGTCAAAATTAGATTCAAGGTTGAACCGGTTTGAGAACCGATATCATCTACATATTGCAGAAATATTGATTTCCTTTGTATGCCTATCAAAATTTAATCAAAGTTATTTAAGTTATTGCTGCATTTGTATATAAGAAAGGCATTTCTTAACAATTTTGATGTCTTTAGTGAAAAGAAACGCTTGACTTTAAGATCGTTCTTCTCCAAGTGCTGCAAGTATAACTTCGTTTTTCTATCACCTCCCATTATCATTACAGTCAATTACTTTCAACAAAGTTTGGCTGTAAAATGCATGAATTATTGTATCTTATTTCAACATCCTGCTGCACGTTAACCATTTATTTATAGTTATTAGATGTAAGTTGATAAAAGGAAGTACTTTGCAAAAAGGTTTTGTTAAGGTTCAATAAGATAACGATGCGCTCATAAAACAACTCTTGAACTGACACCACTTGACAAGTTGTAACTAATCATCAATCATATGACAGGAAACTAAATTCTATCAACACTACCTTGTTAAACTTCTTTAATTAACATTAAGAATAGAGCGTTTGTTTATTTTGACTGTGAAATCATTCTCTGGTAGTAATGAAACCATTTAATCTACTTTTAGGACACCTCGTTCTTTTAGCTGACCGCCATTTTGCGTGGATTGCACTCATCTACATTCTAAGAGTTGTCCCTACATTACGATCTCGCAACAAAAATGCCTTACATTTATTCTGGGAGTCATTTGAATCTTTACACATAAGATATAGACATTTCATTGCCTTTCTTTTCGGTTTTAAAAGTATTAAAAACATGAAAGTTTCTTTTTCTGCTCTTATATTTTCGGTAAACACAGCAATACAACTCTAGAATATCATTCGGGATATTTTGAATGCAAACATTAGGAATAATTGATCGACGTATCAACTCTGATCATTATGTAACTAATCCACGGAGGTAGTTTGAGTAATGAATATATACATATAACATATGAGACATTATAAATGTCAGGTGTCGTTTAATTGTTCTCAAGAGTTTGGGTGCAGATACAGTCACCTAGGCCTCCAAACCTGGTGGTAAGATCTTCCTTGTATCAAAACGTGTAAACTACTCTCGGCACTCTAGTTTCCTTTGAGTTCCCTTTTCATCTGAAAACTATGAGTTCATTTTGGGTTGCCAAGGTAAATGGGCTGAAAAAAGTCATGCTTTATCTTCGATAAGCGTTGTAACAACATTAGCATGATCGAAAGTGAAATGTCAAGTTTATCACTCAGGAAATAGTTGAGTTAAACCTGCTGATAAACTGGCCTAGATCTTTTCTTTGACTTTGAATTGTAAGTATGTAAATCCAGTAGGAGACTTTTCAGGTTTTAAGAATTGAGGTCCAGAAATTTAATAAAGTAAATATGATATACAGAACAATATAACAAGCTTTTGAAACCACTACTGTGATGATGTCATCGCACAACACACAAAGCCTCTTGTAGTTTGCTGTTTTCTGGCAGAGGAAGAACAGATGTAATTCACGTCGATTCCAAATACGTCTCTTGTTATAAACGTTGCACTTTCACTAGAATAAATCCAGTAACAACTTCTTAATGAGTAGAGCCAAGAAATGTTTACAGTGTTTTTGTTTTGCAAGGATTGACATCCATGGGTAAGTTCAATGAAACGTGCTTATGATGCTGTTCAAACGTACGTGAATGGCTTGGTGCTTTTCGGTACTAGCTGATTCATGGCATGTGCTCCATGTAAACGTGGACAAAAATAGTACATGTCAAGACAGTGTACAAATTGGAGACTCATATCAATGGTGTTAATCAGCATGATTATAATAGTAATGATAAATTTTGTAGGGAATTATTTCAGGAGGAAATGCATGAGATGGCCCTCGTTCACAGTTTCTAAGCCATTGCAAACAAAACTCCAGTCTTTGTCCGAAACACAGACCGAATTGAAATTGCCTAAGTGGTCGGCCTTCTCTTTGATGTTTATTTCTGAATAGACGCTCATTTGTCTCCTTATTTTGTGAACAAAATGATTTAATAAGAAGTTAAGAGAGGCGGAAAATTTGATGGGTGCCTTCACCGCAACGGTGAGAATCCTTAGACAACTTTGAAAAGAGCGAAACCTCAATCTCCTGATGATCTGCGATGACCTGACGCTCTGAGTTGAGGGACCAAAACCAAGATACATTTATCAAAATATGTTCACTCCTTTGGTGCGGAAGTCCCAGCTACAAAAGTTCACCCAGTGGTTTTCTATTTCTGAAAAGTTCATGTTATCTCTACATTCCCCATTTGATGACAACAGAAATGAGTCAACACTTCAAACAGGCGACGTATGTAGAACGAGTTCTTTTTCACTTGATCAGTGGATCCTTTCTCACGTCCGTAGCCAATTGTTCTCTAGAAATGTTTAACATGCCATTAAAAAAAACAAGATGGAAACAAGAGTGCTAACACTGTCAATGACTCTTACAATTTATTGAAGACATAGTGTAGAGGGAGACGACGAATCCCAGAGAACACTGTTGCTTACGATACTGCAGAATCAACTCATGTAGACTCACTAAGTGGATGAAACGAATAAACCCATTTATATGAAATCAATGCTACAGAGACGCAAATCTGCTTTTGCCAGAAAATACGATTCAGATAAGACTCCATATATTCCGTATCTTTATCTTGAAAATAGCTAATCAACTAGATGCTAAAATCATTTTGCAACCTTCTATGTGATCTAAAATAAGATCTTAAAGTTTCAGTCATAAAGACAACGTGCGCCATAACCAAGCTGCAATAAGCAAAAATGAAATCAAGATCGTCAACTCGCAGCCCCTCCACTTAAACTGTGACGCTCTTCAGGCTGATTCAATTTGGTATTATAGTCAATATTAAGACATGACATGACTGTATGTGTGATGTAATTACCTAATATGCTACATGTATCATCTCTCCCTCCTGTATGAAATACAACGTTCTGTGCGATCTTTCCACAATTAAATGGTTCGAAATTTGAGTTTTTTAAATCCAAATTCTCTTTGGCACAATCTAAATACATTCATGAAGAGGAATCCCTCCCTCATCTTTACTGCGATCAGTCTGCCGTAAATGAATGAATATGACCTTACAGTGATTATAGCCCTATTTTCTTATCTTATATTTTTTTCTTGTCCTATCAAATTAATTTTAAAATAAGTAAATGTTAAATGTTAAGTATAATCAACATCATGATATCGCACGCTTGCCACTAGAAATGCACTTCAAATTGCAGTTATGAAACGATGCATTCTTTCAAAATTGCCATTACATGCTACTTATTTTGGTTCTTTGATAGTAAACAGCTGCACGTAACTAATATCTTTAAATTAAATCTATTTGCCTATCTTCGTTTGCAGACTTTCTCATATACGCTTTAACATTGTTGACCATCAACTAACATTTAGAAACTTTTTTTTAATACCAGCAGGTGCTTGTTATGTTTCACAAAGTCAGACCTGCAATCTAACTGACGCAATACGTGACGTCATTTTGACCCAGGCTACCGCGTATTAACGTTCAACTGCTGCAAGCCTTCAAGAACAAGTTGGTCTGAAGAGTTTCAAGAATCAATCAGCGTTAATGCTTGACGCGGAGTCTCTGATTGTTCCTTTTGTATTCTCTACAAAGGTCAAGCATTTTTTGTTCTAGATTGTTTTTATTTCAACCTTCACTGCTCATGAAAAGTTAGAAAAAATTAAACCCCGACAGCACGTCGCCATGTTTAACCAAAGTGTCTGTCTTCATAAGGAAATCACAGAACACCGCCTTATCACGGTCCTTACTAGTGTACTGAACCAAATCCTTGGTACAGAAAATCTATTCTTGTCGCTGAATGGAAGGCGCCTTTACTGATGACTAGAACCTGATCTAAAGAAAGAGTTTTCAGCAGCCCCAGAAGGAGATGGCCTTTGCGTTTTAGAAGAAGACAGAGCTATTTTAGGTTGTTTACAGGACAGCAGTAAATTTCTTTAAAGAAGATTTCTACTTGATTCTGTAGAATATTTCATTTCAGCTGTCTAGCAGCCAGAAGTAAAACTGAAGTAACTATCATTCTTTGAGCGACTATTGAACTGATAGGTATCTGAAAACCAAAACAGAAATCTATCAAAGTACTATCATAGTTAGAGACTTAAGCTTTTCTGAATTGCTAACGATGTCATAAATGTGTCAAATGCCCAGACTGAAAGCTACGGTAGTAAGAAACAAGATAGAACGCAGTTAATGACTTTGTATCTTGTGTGTACTCAATTTAATTCTCAAGTCTTTGTTTACGTTGTCGAGGTTAGGGCAAGAGGCAGCGCATCGCTTTACTGTGCTATGTTTGATTTAAATTTACGCAAATGTTTATAACGCTTAGATAATGATTCCAGAATATCAGGAGGAAAGATTTTTTGTACATTCTCGACTCCAATAATCGATATTGTGTGTTACGTGTAAGTGTGAAATAGAGTAAGCGTAAAATAGTTTCTGAGACGCTAAATCTTGGACAAGAGAGCAAACAAGTCTAATAACGATGGATTCGGGTTATTGCAATAGCAGCATCTTTCTTTTTTGAATCTTACATTTGGAATCGATTTCGATCAAGATGAAACTTGATAAAAATGATTAGATGATCCCATGATGCAACTTTGTGCTCGAACTCAAAATGGATGCAACAGATCTGATTATTCACTTATTTAGTGTATTTTCTTGTATATATTGATGAGAAGGTCGAGGCTGTGTCTTTCGTTTACTAGTAGCTGATCCAATTAGCAACTGATAAGGAGACTGCATATGACAAAATCTGAATAACGTATTATTGCATCAGCGGCACATATGTCAGTTCTTCTAGCTTTGATGCCTACCGAGATTACATATCGGAAAAAGACACATACATGACCCAAGTAGAAGAGAAACAGCTAGACACTATTATAGATGACATAGAGGACTGGTGCTTGCATGACCCCGGGGTAAATATCCAAAAGTGTGCGCATAAAACCTCCTACTGTTCGTTCAGCAACTTAGGGTGTCAAGCACGGACAAAACCAAAATAATTTAAAGAAGAAAATTTGCCAACCGTAGAATCTCTATGACATTTTGATGAATGTACTCTACAGAAGCTGAGCCTTCGATTCCATCATTGAGCTAGAGAACTTTGTTTCTTAATGAGCTACAGGGAATAGGAATACTAAGCTTCATATCCGTTGTCATCGTCTTGTGCAGTATAAAATGCTTGTCAACTGATCAATATCTTTATGATTCTGAAAGTAGCAAGTTTAATACATGCTTAGAGACACTGCCTTCCTCTTTCTTCTTTTGCTGTCTTCCTCTAGTTACAGACGTGCGCAAGCGCGGCTTGTTTACATCTTATCAATCTTACTTTGATGTCCTTCTGCAATTGCTTCTCATTTTGTGTCCTCTCTGAGCCTAGTGCGAGTCAATTATTCCTATTCTCAAAGATTGGACATATTTCCATTCTCTTTCTGGTTCCCGATGGCAGCCCTCTATAATTGAAGGGGACGAATGGAATGGAAGCATGCTTTAATTGGGTCTCTTTATTTATAAGACAAGATAACAAACAAATCATTTCATGCAAGAAAGTCATAGCTACTTGGTCATACGTGCCTTCCAACATTTATTTGAATTAGCAACTAAGCAAGAAATATGATGTGGTGATTCTTGTGTTTAGAAGTTCTTCAATTAACAGAACATACGTTATGATACAGTAAAAGTAAATGGAGCATATTTTTAAAAATTATTTTTTTCTTAACTCGCTAGTGCACCACGAAGGAGG
Source organism: Carybdea cf. marsupialis auct. non (Linnaeus, 1758) (assembly GCA_010016065.2). Lineage (NCBI taxonomy): Eukaryota > Metazoa > Cnidaria > Cubozoa > Carybdeida > Carybdeidae > Carybdea > Carybdea cf. marsupialis auct. non (Linnaeus, 1758). Next base: position 39,313 of record JAAAKL020000164.1, read on the forward strand.
GTCGCCATTTCCAGTCAGAAAAAGGGGCTTTAAAGGACACTTGCCCATATGTCGCAAGCTGACTACGCGATTGGTACTTTTATCAATTATTCAAAGGTAGATTTCCAACCTAAACATAACCAAAACCTTAGTTACAAGTCAGAGTAAGAACAAAGCAAGAGACGATTCTGTCTTAAACACTTATCAGCGTGTGAATCCAGTCATATTTTGACACTAGGAAAACTGATTCAACTGTGTTTAAGTGAGAAGAGTCATGCTTATTTATTTTCCGATAGGTCGACATAAAGAACTATAGGACGCTTTGCACAGACTCTGTTGTTACAGGCTTTTCAGAATTCAGACTTTCATGAGGCCATCTGTACTGACAAACATCAAGTTCATTTCCTAGGGGACTGTAGTTGTTCGGCTAGTAAAAGGCAACTTGTTTGGAAGCACCAAAAGATATTCGTAGACTTAGTCGTTTCGTTCACTTCATGATCAATGGGATCGTGATTACGTGTGCTCTACGGAGCCGCGTTATTCTGCCGTAGGAAAATACATTTTATCCTGCAATCTCCTTGGATTCTCAATGCAACACCAAAAAATACCGAGTAAAACACCTGAAAATTAAGGAATTCAACTAGTTACAGCAGCTGAGCTGTTGTTCCTTTTAAGGCTAAGGCGTAACGCTGTGTCATAAGAGATGCGACCTTCCATTTTGAAGGCAAAGTAAAAAATACCGTTGCGACTAAGAAAGAACGTGCGGTAAAAAATACGCAGGTAGAATATTTGACCAAATGGCCATTGTTTCTCACGTGATATGCAACAAACATGCGGTGCTAGCACGTTCATGGCAGTTGCAGATCAAACATTCCTTAAAATGGCAAATATCCAAGTGCAGACAAACCAAGTCAACCATACTTGAAGTATAGGAAATTGGAAGTTATGACAATGGTACTGTTCATGCATAATATAAAACATACATAAAATATGCTTGCTTTTTTACTTTAGATCAATATATATGTTCTAGTTTTACCATTAATTTTCTCTAAACAAGTTTCCCTTTGTTAAAATGTACAAGGTGCACAAGAATTCTAATTATTGAGAGCCTCTGACACTTTGTATGAATACGGTCACTGATTCGCAATTCTAGGCATTCTGGACCCTTTTGGTTTTCCCGACACTTTATTTCAGTCACGTAGTTATCCCAGATCTGTTAACACAGTGCTGACACGTACACTTTGTGTTCGTTTACACGCATTTAAAAACACAAGTTGTCTTGAGTTTCAGTCTCTTTTAGGCCCTTTGCTGTATATTCTTGATTATTTTAAGACCATAATTTAACAACGTCTTAAACTTATATTCGTTTTTGCGTTTTTTTTCGCTTTTTTTCATTGACAATTGAAATGCGCCAAGGTAGAAAGACGTGCACCCGTTTCCAGTGACGAAAAGTTTACTTTCTCATACATCTTTGACTCCAGATTGATTATTTTCTGAGCTCATAAGTAAGAATGACGTCCAGGACTTGATTAATGGTCAGCAGTTCTTGCCTAAAGCCATATTTGAGAACAGAGGGGCATGAGCAATGTTGCTAGAGACGGAAAGGATTACAGCCTTTGCATAAATTAAGTAGAAAAGAAGAAAGAGCTAACAGAATGTCAACACAAAAAGAACTTAGAGTTTTGACCTAATGATTCTTACATGTCTCTGAGATTATTTAAATCTGTTGCTGTTAAAGTGATACAATCGAAATGTTGAGAAACTTGATAAATTTTGGTGATAGAATATTCGTAACGTTAGATATATAAATTTGTCTTCGTAAGAGAGTATTGATGCCTCCTTCTGCTCTTTTACCACTTACTTAGTTCTCGCGAAGTTATCATAGGACAAATATCGTTGCTTGATATAATTTTACTCAATTTATAATTGATAGCGACTGATGACGATTCTCTACATGTCTCACTCCAATACTGTTTGATACATCTATTTTAAATTCAGGAGCTTTATACAGTCCATTACGATGTCTGCTTTAAATAACCCGAGAGCCGGAAGGGCTCGTAAGACTTATCCGCTAGTTTCTAAAGGTACGTGAAGAAAGGCTAGCTTATTCTTCCTCCCTGTTGTACTGATTTTCCTACAACGCCTTACCCTATAGATCAGCTTACTAGCAGAATAGTGTGGTAAAGAACACGTTGAATTCTGTCAGGCAAAGGTGTCTGGAACTCATTTCTATCTTTTGGAAGGCTGAATAAATAGTTATCTGATATAATTTTGCTTTCAGTTTTAAGTTTAATAAAAGCAAAACTTCTGTCAATTTCTTGATGGAAACCATTTCTAACCTGTTATTAACAAGCTGTTCCTGCCTTCAGAACAGTAAGCATTTAAGTCAGATATTTTTAAATGATAACTAACGGGTTATACCTAAGACAAGATACGTTTGTGACAAGAAAATTGTCATTAAATCTATTTAAAAATTGTTTATTTTAATTCTGTTGTTTGAGAAGCAGGATCAAACTACATATGTGATACTTGTGACCAGGTATCATACAGGTACAGGTTTTTTTATGAAGTGAAACTTAAAACGTTTCGTAAGTCAATCTGGACTGACAATTTTCCTTAAACGTATATTTGGAACAAAATATGACATCTTAGTACAGTGTGTGATGTGAACGAAGAAAGAAACATTTCTCTGTCTGGGGAATTTACATCTCTCCGTTAAAACAAGAGGATCAGCAATGAAAGGAAACTTGAATTTGAAGAAAAACAGATGGTGTTATTTGAAGGGTTAAACTCAACATACCCGTATCTTCTTTATGCATTAGGTATAACTAACATGTGGTTATGTTACCTCAAGTTAATTGGCTTCTTAAACATGTTGTATTAACTTCATTGCTTTCACCACAAAATACACTGTTCCTTATATCAGGTAAGCTAAAAAGTAAATCAAAACCATAGAATAAATCTCGTGCCTTTTACTTTATGATTCTAACTATTTCTTTAAAGGTTAAATTAAGTTCATGAACTGCAGCCCTTTGCACAAGAAAACAATTTAATACTAAACGTAAATTGTAAGAACCCTCCATTCTCATTTAAAAATAATATTCTGCAGAGGAGATATTGGATATGTTGCCTGCTAAATGAACGTTACTCTGGACGGAGATCCACGTAGTATTTTGTCCCTCACTATTTGGTAGCAGGGAGAAATTATTATTATTATTATTATTATTGTCATTGTATTACTCTTCGATATCTGTTACGTTCATACAGGTAGTCGGGTCTCACCCAGAAAGCTAAGGCTACAAATATTCAATTGATGTTGATGTTACAAGTTCTTTTGCTTAGCAAAATTTACTGAGGAAGAAAAGAAAAAATATATATGTAGAAGCATGAAAGGAAAAGGAGAGTAAAGTGGAATCCTACGATTTCAAATCACATTCACAAAGTTATCATCATTATTATTATTGTTATTATTATTTCTATTATTATCGTCTTGAGACAGAGTAGGCCTTTTGAGCTGGTGGGGGTAATGAATGAGCGCAAACCAAGTATCATCCAATTTCCTGGCAGCATACCTTCTACATATCTTAACAAAAATGACAAACTTACTCTCAAGCATCAAACCTCTTGTAAATTGATAATTTAATTCTTTTCAGAAACAATAAATAAGTTAATAAGAAAATACATAAAAACACGTGACTCGTAATCTGCCCTCTACATGTTTCTTTGGTATATCTATAAATACCTAACGGTAGATAGATTTGGTCTTGTTGGTATGTGATCGCTAGAAATTTAAAGAGGACATCCATTAGCCCTCATACGCAATGTTTGAAATGGCAGGTACTTTTGCTTTTAATAAGGCTGAAGATTGTTTCCTATATCAAAACTACCAGTGTTTACTCTTTCACTCAACAACAACAAAAGGTCATCTTTCTTATTTTGTAAACACACTTTCAACTTTATTTCTTTCTTTTTCAAACAACATGTAAGCCCAATTCTAATCAACAAAATGAAAAAGACCCTCCATCCATAAAATAACTGTCGGTCGACTAGCCATAGCTAATTAAATTACAACTTCGTTAAAAAGTCAAGAAGTTTACCGTTCTTTTTGTATGATAGTCTACGCACTTTCTTGTCGGCCTCACGCGAAAGGTTTCTGCTCCAATCACTACCACTTTAGAGACAGAAAATTGCCTTTTGACATTTCATCATTTTCAGCTGTCATAGATGAGTCATCAACAAAGTCTTGAAGCCAATTGCATTATCAGTGTATCAGAAATATAACAAGAGTAATTAGAATGCGAAGAAAAAAGCATTATAAGGTTAGGAAGTGATACGTCTGTATTAACTTTGATTACGCTAGATCAATTATCCACAGAGGGTTGCTGTAATTTGACTATTATTAGAAAATTTCTGTACAAATTGCATACTCTCTTACCGACTGATTCTTGTTTGTTTATAAACTGAACGTACTTGTAATTCTGTTTTTACGTCAAAGAGCAAGAAACTCCGTGACTACCTTTTGATCATACGATATTTCAAGAACTAAAAATCTGCTATCAAAATCAGTAGTCAATGGCGTGATGAAGGTGGAGGCATGTCTGACTAGTTAGAAGATACTTATTTTCAGGGGAAGAAGTCTATCGCTACTCACCCGTCTAGGTGAAGGTGATTGAAGACCCAAAAGATGATCAGTGACCCTGAGAGTAGCACACCCACATAATACCCAAATAATACCCAAATAATACCCAAGTTGTAATACATATTTTTCAGTACGATTTGTGTGTATTTACAGAAAATTCTCTAAAACCCTGAAAATAGCTACAAATGTCTCGGTCGTATTTTGTTTTGTTATCCAAGGTTACGTTTCTTCTCATCAATGACAGAGCAGACTTAGTAAGCATACGTATAAGTACGAGAGATGCTTGTGATGGAAGACAAACTCTCCACCATCTGCAAGCAATCAATGCAGATATAAGTAAATCCCATATCCTTGGAGTCATTAGTATAAAAGTGGACTAGTCAGACAAGACAGACACCTTAACTTTGGAAAGCCATATCATTTAGACACCAAGAAATACATTATTTGAAAGTTCTTTAATCTTTTCTTCAGTTGAATGCAACTTCTGTAACCTCTGAAGCGACAGATGACAGGTTTTGCTCAAAGCAGTTTTGCAATTTTTGATATCAATAAATAGTACAAATTGATTTGTATGTTAAAAATGTTCAAAGAATCTTTTCAGTTTTAAGCAGTTTTGGTATTACCATCAGTTGTACAGAACAGTAACAGACAAGCATACACACCAGAGATACAGTGCATTAAGTGGTACATGCAATGGAGAAACTGAGAAGAAGTTACTTGCGGAGTGTTATTGTCTGGATTTACGTCATGTCATCGGTGCAACGAACGGTTTTTATTTGCACTATCCTTATGTCCAGACACTCTCTGCTTGGAAAGATTTTCTGATCTAATGATAAATGGCAGATAGGATTCCCCGGTGTTTATCGACCTAAGAACAACGAGCTCAGTTTCCATCGAATTTGAATCTGTTAACTGTGAAAAGGAACTTGCCCGTTTCCCGTTATTTGTGTTGTATGTCTTTTTGTTGAGAAGATATAATTTGTCGGTGTATTAAAGTCGTTCGTTTTCTTGCAGATGCCTATGGCTATCGACCTGGTCAAAAGAGAAAGCAAAGAAGGTACAGAACTACATTTACTCAATTTCAATTGGATGAACTGGAACGAGCGTTTGAGAAAACACACTACCCCGACGTATTTATGCGTGAAGAATTAGCAATGAGAATCAATCTTACCGAAGCAAGAGTACAGGTATGAGTTGAGAGGCATTTGTGATTTGAGAAAAGCCAAATTTTATTCCTCGATCTCTTTCTACCTTTGCTGGTACTTTTCGCCTTTCAATAAATTCTGTTATCGATGGGATTCGTCATGCGCAGAACAGAAGTGGTAGCTATTGATGAAAAGAGAGGATTGTTATAGTAAAGGTTTTGTTGTCAGGAATGCCTGAAGATTAGCAGGGGCCAGTCCCTGGGCCACAAAATTCTTTCCTCGGAAACGGATTCTTCTTTTAGTCATATTTGTAAACTGATGGGTAAACCTACATGAAAGCGTACTTTCCCTCATCCTGCTTTCCAATAAGTGTTATTATTGCACTTGGCCAGTAGGCATCACTCATGTATTTCACCATATTTCTTCTAACAAATAAATCACTAGTTTAACTACAGTTCCTTCGCTAATGGAGCATTTTCAGAAATCATCTATTTCATGCAAATATGAATGAATGCATGAATAGCTTTTCAAAAGATCAGTTGGTGTGGCGTACTTTACCTCAAGGTTAACAAATGCTTCACTCCTTGCATGTCCATTCTCTTGAGTTCTTTCCTCATTTTCTTGTAATACATGTTTGGTATGCATACAATTTTGATTCCTTTTCATAAGGCTCATAGTGAATGAGGTTTATGGTGTAAATATCAATGATGGATATATTTCATTTTTATGACAACCAAAAGTACGGATATACGAAGCGGTTGAGTTTTGTGCTCTACAGCATGATCATTGCTTTTTTAAAGTTCAATAGCATAAAAATATGACGCAGACCTTTTAATTTTATCGATATCGATGAAAAGAAACTACTTGTTATCCTGAAATATAATCAAATGATGTGAAAGGAAAATCCCTCAGAATGCACCTGAAGTGAGTGAAGCGTTCATTGATCAAACATCAACCAATCTACAAAAAATTCCAATCCTTCATCAAAAAGTACGCGAGCTGTTCTAGTCAAAAACTAACACATTGTATAAACAGACAAATACGACAAATACATGCAAAGATTTAAGCTCCTTCAACTTTTATGGCTGAGGTAATTAAGCTACGTTAGAAGGCACGTAGCAGTAAGCATTTCTTACAGTAGTACACGAACCTCTTCAACATAAAGCATAAAATTTCAACTTGTTTTTGCTACATTCGGTTATGCCTCTGGAATTTGAGATTTTTAAATCGGTTTGAATCAGAAGGTCATAAAACCTAAATATTTTAAAATTTATCATGACTCTCATTCCATGGCCATGTACTTGGTTCTTAGTATCTTGACCAGTCCTGTAACAGCTTTGCAAAAGGCTGCTCTTAGTTCCTTATAGTTACTTCAAGTACTAGCTTCTTGCGTATGCCTCCCCTTCCTTGATCCCCCCTCTCCCTTATGACAAAACGTCAACTTATTGCAACGCACATGTCGTCTTTTTGGCGTAAGATGAGCCCATGTCCCTGCTGCATAACATCCACTGTATTATTTTGTTGCAAACACTGAATGAATAGGCTATTATTGTCTCTCGCGATCAAAATAGAGAAAATAACGAAGAAAATATTGGGTGCTGAATTAGTAGAGGGTGCTCTAACGTCTGCTCAAAGTTGTCTTTCAAGTAAACATAACGACTTGAGACGGACAATGCCTCTTTGAAAATGTGTACTATGTTAGAAAAATTGTACTTGATCTTCAACTAGTCTTATAACGCATTCAAATCTCAATAAAATGCGATCAAAAGCGTCCTTATCTATAAAGATAAACTTGACTTACAGGGAGGCTTTAAACCTAGCAGGTTTTGGTAGCTGTTTCAAACTAGAAACCAAATGTGTCAAGTAGCACCTTCAACCTCCATTTATCTCTTAACTGCTGACTCCAGTAATTCTGCTGTTTTAGCTAATAGCAAGTTACTTATAAATGGTTTTTACTAAAAAGGAGATAAATTTACTAAACCCTGTCCTGCTCTTCCTGGTCATTGTACACATTTTATGTCTATGATGGATTCTCCCGTCGATACGACGTATGAGATCTCAACTGTTCGATCAGCTGAGCAATCTACTCTGTGAAATAGAGTAGGTTGCTCAGTCACTTGTACCCTTCACGTGTTCTGCAAGCATGTTCAGCTGGACACACATGTGTGACAAGGCTGGGCTGTCCAAACACAGGTACAATCCATCAGACGGGCTTCTTGAGTTTCTGTCTCCCCAATTTCCCTCACATGGACTGGGTGTGCCCCGTGACTATGGCAAAGAGAAGTCGTCAAAGCTTCCCAGCATTGGAATCGAACCCGGGTCGGTGGTTTTCAAGGCAAGCTTTTAGACCACACGGCCACACGCTCCATGTCTATATTGCATCATAAATGTCCTGTTTTATCAATAAATCAGTTAAAATAAACAAAATGTGCAAAATGGATCTGGACGTGCCTCACCAGAGAGGTACTCAGCCACGGGCAAGTTTTAAAATTCAAATGAAATAAATTGTCAACTCTCTAGTATTTTTATATACACAAATATTAATACATCTAACACAAGAGATTTGTTTAACTTTATTAGAACGATGCTTTAGAGTCTCTCGCGGAACTCAATATTAGCGTCCAAAGGGTGGTAAGGATGCAAGAGCGTATCAAATAATGAATAAAAATAGGGATAAATGAATTACCCTTCGCATCGATGTGTGAATTTATTCTTTTTGATGTTGCCCTATGTTGACGTAAAATTGAGGCTTATGAAGTGGATAGCTGAGAAGGTTATAAATGGATGTTTTCTCTAAATGTCAATCTTTGTTTCTGAGCTCTGTACTAGTGTGTACTCAAGTACATTGGCAGCGTCAAAATGTCAAGTATCAAAAGCACTGTTGCAGAGTTTAAGGAGAAAGTTTAGATATGATATTTTAATTTTTAAGTATCGTTACTTTTAAAATTAAAACCAGGGAAATGTGATAGGCAAATTCCTTTTTATGTTAAAAAGGCATTCCAATGCACTACTAACAACTATGTGATTACTTGTTTTCGTTTGAAACTTGAAATTGGTAAACAAAGTCAAGGTGCTGTCTTGTTTTCGGAAATGAGGAAAGAAGTAATTCACCTTTCGTGTGTACACTACACAGTACGTAGGATACTGGTCTTTAATATAAAAACCTCTGAATTAAACAATCACACATAAAATAGAAGACAGGAAATATGGATACAAGGTTAACGTTATGTCACTACTAGCATATCAGCGTATTATATCACATCTTCCCCCAATTTTTCCCCATAAGAATACGAAACTTTAACCAAACTCTCTCAAACCATTCTGCAATGAAAATGACTATCGTATTCTCTGCATCCACTAACTGTAGAGAGAAACGGATGTTGTATATCTAAATTGTTACCACCTTAAATTGCACTCGTCCCCTTGTGTCTCTTTAAGTCAAGTTATCTTCTTTAAGTGTTTCATGTTGCTGCAAAGCTGTTAACTTAGATATTTCGATTCGAGTTAAGAAGTAACCTATACATACTTTACAAAACCAACTGGTTATGTAGCTTAAAGAATTCACTTGTCTAAATAGCCAATATTGTAGTTCCAATTGATGTTCATTGAAATTTACGTCTAATGGATATCTGAAGTTGTCGTTCCATATGAAGAAAACATGCGGATACGCACCACAACTATGAAAATCCCTTTTCTAAGTCTGACTGTATTTTTTAAGTACACAAAAAATTCAAAATATTTTATAGTTATAGCATTTAATTAAGTTCTTATGGTATTCTTTCAGTCATTTATTATTCCACTGTTGAGTTTCAACTAATGATCAACTTCCCTACATTAACCATCCACAACGAGCCAAGAAATCTCAAGTCCCTACCAATCCCATCTCCATCCTCACAAATAGTGGCATGAAATGCATAGAAATCTCAGGAGCAGATCTACAAAACGAAAAGTTTTAACACAAAATATTGCTTTTGAAATATATTGGACCACCTAATGAAAACAGAAGTATAAAAATTCAGCCCTGTTTCAAGCAGTACAGGGGTATCAAAGGCCCTTTTCTCTCGATGATTGTTGACTACTTTGACAGTTTTACGGGAATCATTTTCATCTTCCCTGATTTACAGAAAGTTACTAGCCAAAGAGTAAACATAGCATGAATTTGGTTCCCTTTTTCTTGCTGTAATTGACTTCAGAAAAATAAAATGTTTAAAGAACTGCAATTTGAGATATGTATATGTCAATCCAATCTTCCCTATTATATTTTGCAATGACAAGAAATATGTAGTCAACAGACAGAATGTATTGTGGCAGTTTACAGACTGAATAGAAAGATAGAATATATTTCAAGTTTTTAGAGAATGCCAGATATGTAATGATAGTCAATAAAGTGCGTCAGAAGAGACTTGACGAGAAAGTTGATTTGGGGTGGTCTAGACATCGGCGAAATCGGTCAAATATTTCTATACGGTTGTCCGGGTATCACATGTTTTCGGTTTAAAGTAAATGCTGCCCTTATGTTATGTTTTAATTGGAAAGCGCCAGACAGAAATCAAAATATGGCCATGACTATCGTTGTCTCTTCAATCCCTGCAATTCTTCGTCGTCGGAGGAGTCCAGAAGTATTGCAAACTAAACGTTGCAGTCACATCATAACTTGATAACTATAGACTGATTTGCTCCCAGAGCAAAAAAATTCACTTATCTTTAGAGAAAACACTTAATTATGATCACGAAATAAGTATTCGACATAGTAAAAAGAAATTATATTATTACGTGCTTTGCACTGTCAATCTGCGTTGAATTTTATTGAGTTTGAGGTACAAACAGCTCCGTACGTCTCGTCTGGTCAGAATAATTTGATAACTTAGGTAGGCTATTGATAATCATGTGAAAGTCCATGGTCTTTATCAATGAAGCTGATAAGTAAATCTCTTAATTGCAAGGCGGAACTTAAGTTTGACTGTGGTCTATGTACCCCTATTTTAATTTGTCTACTCCATTTACTTTTTTCAATCACGAGGATAGCAGTAAAATTTAAAAGAAGGGAAATAGGAATATGGCTTTGACTTGGGCTCCAACTGCGTTTGAACTTAAATAGCCTGCATTTTATACAGCCGTTCACTTCATTTTATCGATCCTTTTTTAATAATCTAATTAAGTTTATATTATGATTGTGCAGCTGAAACAATCTTCCACACCTCTTAATTACTCGGGTTGCCCTAGCACAAAGTAACGCCTTCTCTTAGAGCGTCTTGCGCCAAGTCGCTGGTCCTCCACTAATCCTTTAGAGAACTGCAGTGATTTTTACACCGTTATCCTTAAGTTCTCTGCATAATCTCAGATCACTATCATTGCAATTCGAAAGATGAAAAGGTAAATTTTCGAATGTGGTTAGCTTAGCTTATCCCCACACCTCTTGCGATCAGGTGTTCACTTTCCCAAGTTGCTCACAAAATCAAGTCCAAGTCGAGTTTTGGCATCCACTAAAAGGTTTAAAGCTTGTGATCCGGTTTAAAAGTCAAAACATCATATTTCTGTCTTATCGTATCAGAGTGTGTTTGCAATAAAACTAGAGTCGTAGTCACATGATTCTGCTACATAATCTGAATCTATACGCTTAAAGTACTGAACATTGTCTGCAATTTGCTGGAGAGATCAATCTCACCACACAGAAGATAACACATCGAAATCGACATCAACAGATGTTTTACAGACCCCGTTGGGATTCTCAAGAACGTGCGTGATGCCAAATTAAGAAAGCTTAATATTAATTTCTTAGTAAACTAGTCTTAGTTTGTTCAATCATCGATCAAACTGAATCTGACGGAATGACGGCAAGAAAGACAGCTCATGACTATCCGGTTTCAGATCGTTTCTACATCGCCAACCCTTTTTTCAAACCAGAAAGCTCTTCGGTTTTTGTCAAGCAATTCCCAGTTGTACGTCGACTTAGAAACTTCTTGCATTTCAAATAATATTATACGAGTGAAACCATAAACAACGTCTTAGAAAGAGATCAGTTGAGAGAGCTAACCTACTGTTTAACAGACAACTTCCAATTTTTGGAAGGAGAAGGCTTATGAAATGTCTGAAAACAAAGTAGTTGAGTTTTTTAATTCAAATTTGTTGGCACCACAAATCAACTGATAATTACTTTGTTGCCTTACTGACCGGATGAGACAAACCATTTACCTAAATCGCAAAACTACCAAATTAAATAGACTATTGAATAGCCTTTAGAAAGTAAATTCTCTGTTACATTTTTATGTGGCTAATTTGCATAGCTTCAAGTTTGAAACAGATCCGTAATTTATTTATCCTAAACACGAAGCAGTAAGAAATGCAAAACGCCTCATAATAGAGTCATGATATTATCTGGTTTGTATAGTTGTAGGCGAACCATCCTTCTTCAACTTTTCTCCCACAACATTGTTTTACTCTGGTTAGCCATAAACGTGCTACGACCAATATTGCATCCTGTCATGAAAAATGTTAGTTTCTCATGTCCCCCTAAAAATTTACAGATCTCTAATAACAAGCGCTTATAACAAAATTTGTTATCGCTATAATTTTTCAGATTATGTGATTGGGATTTCTATTTAGGATATTTAACTACTATCAAGAGCAAGTCTTTTGGTGCTGTTGTAACATTTTGAATCATAACTTGCATTTATTCTTCAGCCCTTCACAAAATCTTTTCTGAAGCAGTAGAAAGCCCCCTTTACGTTTTATTTGTAACATGTAAGTTACAAGTGTAGTGTAAATACCATGAATCTGTTCTTTTAGCAATTACTTAGTGGAGAAAACAGTCTACATGTTATGTCACTTGAAGCCATAAAAAGCTTGATCATTTTCATGCTCCTTCAATTTATTACTGAAATTTTGTTCTCTCCTCGAAACCATAATTTTCTATGCTTAAAATCAAATCGTTGCATATAAAGTAAATAACATTTAGGTAAATGAGAAACTTTGGCGCTTTTGTTATAAATCCATGTTGTCATGACCAAAATCCTATGCTGTGGGTCATTCAACAGACACGAAGGAAATGTATATTTTATTGATAGGTATGTTGGAATTGATCACAATTGTTTCTTAGGGACATAAACACCATGAAGCTCATTCGTGATGATCACATCCAGGATGGTTTTCTTACTTTTTATAATAATAAAATGCTATATCTTTCACTACTTTCCTCAAGACCTTCGCAACTAGATCATAATACCCTCACTCCATCTGTCGTCATGTAACTTCTTCGACTGAATATTGGTTCATATTTCGATGCTAGCTTTTTCAAAGTTTACAAAGAAAGCTTATTTCTTTGTCGGTGTTGCTTCTTTTGTCCTCTATTATTGGGCATTCCAAAGCTCCACCTGCTTTAGATACAAACCTTTGGGAGCTGCACTGACTCTTGGATAGAGCTCGGCTTTTCACTCTTTCCTAGACATGATTTATCTGAAGAAGGCAAAAGCCGACAAATAACACACTCAAGTTCCACAGTCAGTGATCTTTCGAGAGGCAAAACTGACAAAATGTCATCTATAGCCTTCCCCGCAAACAAATATGATGTAGCTTAAACAGTTGAACACGTCGGAATAACTAACGCTAGAGTTCCGAAAGCCATAAAGCCATCTCGCACTTTCCCTACCAGTCTATAGAGAGAGTGGCGACTTAAAACAAAATCGCGTTCTCTACAACCACAAATCCCTTCTTTTCCGTGGACCGGGAGATTAGAGAAAATGATCTTCCGATATCGTTTGCGATTTAATCGTAAGAGCCTGAATGACTTCTATCAAAAGCCTCTTACCTTGGCTTAGAGGAGTCAAGCTCAAATCTATCAGGTATGGTCAGAAAGAAAAATGAGAAATAGAGCAAGGTCATATGCCTTTAAAAGGACTCTGTACTACTGTAGTTAACAAGCATGGCTACCTCTGCAAACATGTCATGAATTGAGCAACCACGAACCGATCTGATCTACGTTTTCATGCTCTTACAATGACCATTTCTATTGTACAAGCCAATAAATCATGACAGGTTTTGGCTCCTTCGGCGATCCAATTATTGAAGCTGTTTTGAATGTTATGAATCCAAAGGTTTTGTTTTCACTTATTGTATCCGTTTGACCTATAAACAGAAACCATGTGTATTCATAAAAAATAACCGTTTTTTTAATTTCTGTTCACTAGATTAAGATGGATATCGCAGAGGACGTCAGATGCTCTTGCGCTGGTTTTAAGACATTTGTATCCAAACGAGGCTAAATATAAACAAGTGATGTTATCCTCTTAAATAATACATAAACATCCCTTAGCACTCACGTCTTCGTGCGATAGGATGATATGGAGACAGTTGTATAACTGATCAGACATTAATATTCTTTTGCATGTATCAAATGGTGCTACAGGATATGTTCTCATTATAAAACACCATAAACCCATAGAAGATACATCAATGCTGATGCAGAAAGGTGTTACATTGACTGCTTATGCTAGTGAGGCTATTTATAACCCTTTTAACAGGAAAAGAGGTAATCTCTAAGGGTTCTCTCGATTAAATTTGATAAATCCAATGTAAAATAAAGCAATTTGCTGTACTTAATGTGAAAACTAACAATATTTTCAAAATTCTCCACCCACGCAGTTTCTTGATTATTTGAATTAAGGTATTTCCGTTTTTCTGTATTTATTTTTACATTTGATACATTCTACTCGATTCTCTACTGTTAAAAAAATCCTCTGGTATGCTGTTAGTTAGTAGGGCGCATAGTTCTTTCTAAAGAATTTATTCAACTTTTGTGTCTAAAATCGAATTAGATGTCCAATAAAAAGATCAAGAAATATTGACTTGTTGTAAATGAACCATAACACAATAAGAATTTCAAGAGTGGAATTGAAGTGTAGATTAAGTCTACAAGGGATCAGAAAGTAGCCACAGGATTATATTTACTTCAAAAAATTCTATTCCCTTTTGCATATACTATATACTACTGCTATTTGCTCTTTCAAATTCTCTGTCTAGGATCAGCAAATTAGCTTATGATTGAACGAGGGTCATCATTACTACTGACTGATTCCTGATGCTGTAGATATTTTGTATGGGTAACAAAGGTCTAGATCCTAGAGGCTTCCTTAATTTTCATTCACAGTTTAAGGATAACTCAAGTTTATCAAAAAGCGTCAAATTATTAGTCTGAAATCAATTCATTTTCCAAATCATTACTCTTTTAACTATGTTAATTTGTGCCAGTACAGCAATCACAAGTGGCTAGAGGTATGCTAGAGCTATATCATGCTCAAAGTTTGGTTTGTATTTTGCAACTTTGGGTGAATTGCAAACACATATAACCACCCAAGGTAGCCATGTCTCTACTGTACACAGCTGATGTCACAGTTTATTTGGATTTTGTAATCTACGATTTGCCTAGTACTTAGGCTGCAGTGTTACTTGTTTAAACGAGTGACGTATTCTACTAGGTGCTTCCTATTAATCTCGCACTATAAAAGAACGGAAAATTTGTTTATTGGGCTGAGACACATATAGAAAGAATCAAAAGTATCATGGAAAATAAAAGAGGATAGAGATTTTCCTTGACAAGCAGTACACGTCTTGAAAATAGAGGGTAGTGTTTTACATAGAATACATTTATAATGACAATCTGTCCAATGGTTCTACTTTGTGCATTTTGGGGCTACTAGAAGTTTGATCATTTATGAAAAAGAGGTCTCCTATCTCAAGTGAAGTCTCAGCTATAGGCAAATTTATCTAATACCTCACTGCACTTAACAAGGTCCCCATGGGGCTCGATCGTTCGAGGGACATTTCATGAAAAATACTGTAGATTTTAATTTGAGGAAATGTTGCGATATCTTTCTCCATCATCATTTTTTCATATTTACTTAAGATAATCAAACACTTTGTAAAGAATAACAGTTACGTGTTACAATATATAGAGACAAAACAATGACGTACAATTATTGGTAATTAAAAATTGACTCTATCGTTAAACTTTTGTGTCATAGGAAAGAAGACAACTGATAATCCTCTATTACCTCCAAGAGTAGTAATTGTCTGTGGGGGTAATTATCGTGTTGTGTTAATCAACATTGCCTTTCAAACGCCGAGACTAATGTAGATGTCATAAGGGAGTCAATGACGTCATCTAGTGATCAGCTTAGTAATGAAAGAAATGCAAAAGCGTAGCATAGCCTTGACCACACCCAGGTGGAGCAACCTATTTGGAATCAATGGAAAGGAGACTCGTCTGTGCTGAGAGGCTGAAATGTTAAACTAACTATCATCACTGTCATTCGAACTTATTCGGCTATGAGTTTAAACATGCATGAAATGTCGCACTTTGTTTTAATGCAAAACAAGATACTTCAAAGCAGCACATATTATTAACAAATTCAAGATGTTATGTCGAGACAAGTAGATCTTTAACAGTAAAGAAGTATGTATGTCAGGTAGAAAGTATGTTTACCTATACTTTGGGCAGCTACTGTGTCGAGACATCAGATTAACAACAAGGTGCCAATCATATTGTGAGGGTGCCAATCATATTGTGAGGGTGCCAATCATATTGCGAGGGTGCCAATCATATTGTGCGGGTGCCAATCATATTGTGAGGGTGCCAATCATATTGTGCGGGTGTCAATCATATTGTGAGGGTGCCAATCATATTGTGCGGGTGTCAATCATATTGTGAGGGTGCCAATCATATTGTTCCTCCATGTTGTGAAGTATAGCA